>JANSTX010055199.1:0-21838 GCA_027564355.1 Penthetria funebris
GATATATATAAACTAATGAACATGAGCAAGGTAAAAAATTACAATGTAATACAATTAAAGTGTCTTGAACTTCAAATTATTTAATGATAAATGGAATGGGTGATCAATGGTGAATGTGCAGTATATACAGTTGGTGCATGATGATGAAGTATTGGGGTTCCATGATGGGCAATTATAGTTGGTCCAGGTGAAATAACTGCCGGTGAATGAACAAGAGTTGTGGGAGCATGTGCTATTAATGTTGCTGGTGCATGATGATATGCATTAATTAAAGTTGTTGCAGGCACATTTGCTGTTGTTTTAATAATATGATGATGAGTTTGTGGTTCTGCTGAATTGGTGACGACAGCATTAAACCCATTTACAGGATCGGCTGTATAATCAACGGTACGTCTTGATCCATTTGGTTCTACAAGTGAGTACTATAAAAATGGAAAATACAGGAATCAGTATATCATTTTCATATGTATGATCTACATAGCTAACAATTTATTACTATACGAGTATATATGACATTATCAATTTGTGTTTTATATCGATTTTCATTTTTTTTTGATAAATATGCATAATATATTATATTTTTGATATAAATATAATTTACCTGTCCATGTACAACATCACCATCACGAGTTTCATGTTGTTGTTTATCATCTCCAGTGACATGATCTTTAATGTCATAGGCAAAACTGTATTGTGGATGAGGGTCATAATCATCAGTCTACGAGTTTATAAAATATAAATTCGTTAAAATGTTATTTTACAAGCATTTATTATGTACAAGTGCAAACAAGTACGTGTTTAATAAAATAGTTGGGTTTTCTCTTCATAAAAAAGCAAAAAAAAATTTAAAATTGAAATATTACATGTTCAATTTATATATTACCTTTATGAGTGCATGGGTTGATGGTGCAATTGCAAGTGAATTGACGGCAATAACTGTGGCAAAGAACATGACACATGCTACCTAATATGTACAATTGAAAATTTATGTTATAATATAATGTAATGTCATATGCAAAATTGACAAAGAATATTTTTTTATTTATATAAATTCTATAATGTACTCGTATATACCAATGAGCTGAAAATAGTTAACACGGCTCGAAGGACCATATTGCAGCTTATTAAAACTTAGCTTTTTAATCGCGCATATTTTTAGAATCTAATAAACAATAAACTGCAGTTCATTTGCGATACAGTATTTATGTATGAGGAGATATGTTTCACAATGCTCTAGTACTCATATATACTAAATAATTTGGATAAAATTATGTAGTTATTTTTAAACTATCATTTTGGTAAAACTTGTGAGGTTCAACAAAAATTGATGCATTTCTTTAACATATGAGTATACTTAAAGTGTCTTTTTATTTATAAAAACACAGTCACAAATATTATAATCAATAAATTCTAAATTATTATACATAGCTACTTAAATCTAACGATCTTTTAGATAACTAATATGGTCAATTTTCGTTTGATTCTCTCTTTTGTCAGGAAAATCATAAAATTTAAGATTATATATAATAACAAATTTTATGCTTGTTACAAACGATAGCTTATACAATTTGATGAAGGTTTATAGCAATTGTCTGGTGAATAAATCACTGTGTTCTATGAGTATTATAGATTTTCTTAAATATATTTTAAAGTGATAGCAATTCTCGAATTTTGTTTTAACGGCTTAGTCTCAAGCACTATATTATACATAATTGTATCTTAATTTCAAATATTTAAGAACTTGTATATTGGTTGTAATGAATGGAGTAGATGACTAACATCTTGACCTTCTTGGTAGCATCAGCAGGAATAAGATCACAGTTCTGACTGATTTATGACGAAACGTCGTTTCACAAAAATATAGGTACTCAACTCATATTAAAATTCACATGGTGTCACCATTAACTTGATCATAAATTATGTTCTGGCGTGTCTTATATTGTCTAAGAACAATGAATTTATAGTACTACCTCACAAATAAACTGGTTTGCTGCAGATTTGTGTTCCAGCATGCTACTGAATTATTCAGCTGTTTACTGAACAACTAGAAATTGATTATATATTTTCCATTCAGTTGTTCATTTATGGTAGTTTTAGTTGAAATTTGATGTTTCATGAATTGGAAATAACTACCAACAACTTATTGTTGTCAGTGACTTTATTAAAATAAAAAGATCTGTTAAACAGTAATATTCTATTGTAGATTATTTTACAATGTTGCACAATTTCATTACTAAAATTGAAATAATTTCGTAAGTTTATTAAATCAAGAATTTAATTGATTCGGAACAGGAAATTTAAATGTAGAAATACAGCTTGGTTTCAAAATGTCGCAATTTACAATTGCTAAATTAAAATTTTAAACAAAAAATTTGTCGTATGAAGAAATTAAAAACTGCTATAAATTAATAGAGAAATAAATAGGGAAATATTAAAAATTAGTGAAGCTAAGAATACCATCGATAGTAATAAGCAACTAAAATTAATGGCAATATATTGAAATTTTCTCATAAATACTTTTATTTAAATTATTAAAATTCTGTTGACAGACAAATAGAATATTGTCAATTTTAGTGTCTTAAATTTCAAGAATAAATTCTATTTGAAAAATACTGTCTTCTAATTTGTTCTCATCACCTATTTCAATACACTGTTAAATTCAATACCATAGTTTTTGACCTTTAGACTTATGTTTGCAAATCATAGATCATTCATTTTGTCCATTGTTGTAACCCTTTACTTTTGACCAGTTTGGACAGTTAATTTAATGTTCTGTATATTCAAAATGAGTAATAGTATTGCTATTTGCTATCCATTTAATATTAATTAAAATATCATTTTGCTAATCATCTTTACACATGCCTAAAGGTTACTTGTATTTAACAAATTCTAAATAACATGTCCATCAATAATTGTAATTAATTGACAAAATTCTTAACTTGATTTAATATCGGTTTTTTGAGGCCGTGAAGATCAAAGGGCATCTAAAGTTGGTTGACATTGTTATGTTAATCTTTACCGATTGCCGTAGTTAATATCATTTACGGTAATACGACCATTATTTCCTCTTTAGTTTTTATTTCTAGATTTTTGTTAGATTCAACATTAGTAGTTAATTAGATTGCGTGACACTGTAAAAAACTTGTCGTAGGCAACCGTTAAAATGTATCAAGATTGTAATTGAAGTGCATTTAGGAGAATATGATAAGCAAAATCACAAGGGATTTAAGTATGAAATATTCAATACGATTATAAAATTTACTAAAACAGGCGCTAAAAATGGATTAGGAATAGTTTTTTGTTGGATATGTTCAATTTTGTTTCTGTATATAGAATAAGTGATTGCATATAATGTCAATAAAAATATTACTGTGAATATGCTTCACGAACGGAATCCAATGAAATCAATAAGATGGAATTTTTGGAAAGTATGAAATCAGTTTCAACGGAGTTGAGAAAAAAAAAATGCCATCAAATGTAAAGGAAAAAGAGTATCAACTGACAACGATTTATTATTCTCAATATTTAGATATTCATTCGAAGTAGTGGTTTTAAAAAATCGGTAACATTATTAGAAAGAATTTTTTTTTAAACAGCTGAACGTGTTCGACTCCAGTGTTCGCCGCGAACTGAGCAATCAACTTAAGTTTAACAAAGTTTAAGTTTTAATATCTTCAACGATCAACGACATTGAAAAGCATGCACACAATTGACAAACTCTCAAAATTTTGGTATTTTAGAATTTTTTTAATCTTTAAATTTTATACTAATACTTTTTTTATGAACTTTAATATATTTTAAAGAATAGAACTTAGTTTTGTGCGGATTAGTCTTTGAAGATTTCAAAATTTAGTTAAGTCAAAAATAGTTTAAATTGAAAAACTTTAAAATAAGTTAATGATCACTTGAATGTTTAATTAATCTGATGCCTATGAATGTATTGATTGATAATATATTTATTATAACTTTGTAATGTTTTTAAGTTTCTTAAAAATAATTTTAAAGTTAATGACGACACCCACTAAAACAAAACTATAAAATATTGCAAACTTTTATAAGTTTTTAATCTATTAAAAACAGAAAAAGTTAAAAATATCTGTTTTAATATTCGTATAAAAAAACATATAACTAACTTATTAAATTTACCTTTAAAAACATTTTAAATTATTTTATTTTATGGTAAATTAAAAATTTAAATTAATTTTGTTTTTGTTTTTGATAAGTTAAATTTGATGCCTGTTGTTACTACACTTAAAGCGGGTTTAACTTTATTTGATATTATCAACAATGAGGACCTTATTTATATACCATGTAAACCAACAATATTTTATTATAAGAATTACCCCAACCACACCTTTTACTCATTTCATATATGATATTATTTTGCATAATTGAAATGCATATAATGCATCTTATGCATATTGTACATATATGCATCTGATGCATATATACGAGTATATGTACATGAAATGCATATGAGTAATCTTATATAAATTAGATTGCAATAAATATTGCGATTACCTGACATTATTTTGCACATTCAATTGTATATCAAATGACACCATCAGATTATGATGATAAAAAAAATGTATTTTCCTATATTCCAATGAGTTTTATTTTAAAAATCATATTTTAATAAATTATGTAATTTTGTTCTGGTGCCAATGGATAGTTTATATGGATAAATTATATGTTATATGGTTGAACAACATAATTTAATTAAATATTCGTATACAATTACATAACAAAAACAACCTAAATATTGAATGTAGGAAGAATAAGGTGTGTTTTTGCTAATGCATTTTTATATTAAGGTGTATTTTTATGTTCAAGCTGTAGGTTAGATTGCTTACTGTTGCTAAACTTCAAAATCAGATTGCTTCCCCACTTCAATTAATCGACAAAATATGTCCATCAGTTTATTTAAAATTTGTGCTAAAAAAATTACAAACAGAAAGCATTAGAAATCATAATCAATGATCTAGTTTCTGTCTCTGAAAATTTCATAATTTCTAATTGTAGTTCCATACTTAGCTAGATGTGTTCATCGAATAAATAATTTCTTCTAAAGTTCCGAGCGTGATATGATCGCAATGTTCAAATTACTACAGAAAAAAGAAGTAAAAGAATTTTAAAAGTTTTTTTAACAGAATGAGTGCTTGATGGAAACGATAGTTTCGACATTAGCTGTAAATGAATAATGATTTTTTTGCCGATCGTAATATCACCATCAAACTACATGGGCGAATAGGTACTACGATGATAAATTTTCATTACATAAAAAATATCACAGGCCATAACCGAAACACCCATAATTTAAGATTTCCGTATGGGAATAATAGAATCAATTATAGTTGTTCGGTTTAACATCTGAATAATGCCGAAGAGTGGGACATAAATCTCCGGCTATCAAAAAATTATTTAAATCGAAAATGATTTTGAAAGACGGAAACAAAATTGATTTTAGAAAACTATAAGTCCTGAATAGATCCAATACTTTTCGGTTTAATTTTGGTAACGCTAAGCGAATATATCGTAAATTTGTCGTAAAAAGAAAATGAATTATCCCTTGAGAAGAAAAGCCAAAAAGCTTGAGAAGAAAATTAATTTGTATTTTTCCGAAAATTTTGATTACTAATCTCCAATAAAAAATTCATTTAAATATGGATTTACTTCCTTCCTATTTCCTCGTCTGAATATGGGTGCTTAAATACGATCATCGAAACAAAACAAATATATCTACTCGTACACAGCTGTCAACGTGAGATGACAGTAACTGTGAACAAGAACTATAAAATACCGCTTCTACGACTAGTTAGGTGTTAACATTCTTGGACAAATATACGAAATCTATGAGAAACATGAAATCGAACGTAACAATAATATAGTGTCGAAGATCATTTTCCAATTATAAGAAACAGCAATGATCAACTTTCAATTGACAAAATGGGCATGTTTGTTCAATGGACAGTATATGCTATACATGAATCCTGTCCTTCGATAACCATTTAATGAGCAGTGTAATTACAGTTTCTGAAATACATTAGACACCCGATCTTCTACATAACTTTATACACGTAAAACTAATTATTTGATTTCTATATAGCCATAAACAAAGTTATATTCAAACGGTAGTTTTCAATCAAATCAGGACTCTGGATTATGTGTGGAGCTAACAATTACAATTTTACGGCATTTTGAAGCATTGTTGAAAATCTGATTTAAAACGGGAAAAGTGTTTGTAAATTTTTTTTGGATAAAATCAGGACCGATTGTTGACCTATTGTTGGACACTTAATAATTTATAACAGTTCATATATTGTACTAATTAATCAATGTTAATACTCACCGTGAAATTTTGAGAAGAAAAGCCAAAAAGCTTGAGAAGAAAATTGATTTGAAAATATTTTGTATTCATCATCATTTCGTCAATTGAAGCAAAACATATTGGCTATTCGAAAGAGCAACAAGAGTTTTTGGTCACTTGTTGATGCAGCACCTTTGCCCTCAATTTGCCATAATTGTTGATTCTAATGGCAACCCAATTACAAGTTCTATGCAAAAGGCTAATTTATTGGTAGTCATGTTTGCAAAGAACTCGAAATTGGTCTACGTAAATGTGTGACATTATTGTCGCTGCCACTTCATTATTGATTAAAGTGTGATATTCATTTTGTTATGAGCAGTTGGTTGTTTTAAATAGCGTCATTTCTGGCACCTTTATACTTGATGACTCTTTATATTGAAAACGTTATCAAGAAATGTACGAGTATCCCCCTCATTTCATCATTGTTTATTATATTTACATGACGGCTAGCCCTAATCACTATACGCCACTTTGCCGTTAGTTTATTTTTTCAAAACGATATACTAGAAGCATTTGTATTTTAACTCGTTTAAATAGTACCTAAAACTACCAGCAAATTAGTTAACCGCATAGGTAATATACTATCTTATTTTTTAATATGTCCTGAATAACATTAATTTGGAAAATTTTGTAACAACCGAATTTAATCTAAATTGCTTTAACTTAAACAGACGTGTAGTTAATTGTATATTGATGATGATAACAGAATAACGTATAAATTCCTATAGTTAAGCAGAGGTTAATATAATGTAATCGATTTGGTATACATTCAAAAATTTTGAAGTATTGATCTGGTTATAGAACCTTTAGTGGAAATTATGTATAAAAATTTAGAACCCGTAGGTTTACTAATACTTTACATAAATATTGAGAACTTGAAAATAAATTAGTGCAAGTACTATACACTCTAAATAATTGCCATCATTATAATTTTATCTCATTTGAGTGGTATTTAGATTCATTACAATCTTTAATCTCCATATTTACAATTTCAAAATATACAAATATATACTTCTCTTAAGGTAATCACTTGCAAATATATTCAAAATTTATGTCTCATTTTCCAAAATTCTAAAGATTTCTGTTGAATTTTTTTTTGAGTACGTAGACCAAATTTACCTTTTATGATATTCTTATGGAAACATCAATATAATCAATAAGAACGTTAAAACGATTTAACTTCACAAATTCTTCCTTTTTCTCAATTCTATTGTTTCCTATGAATAGGTATAATGATTGGATTAAAAATAATGATGATTTTGCAAAAAAAAAAAAGATGAACAAAAAAAAAAATTGAAAAAGGACATATACCATCATCTAGAAATTTTCCAATATCATGTAATAGTAATAATTTGAAAAACACTTTAATTTTCTTATATAATACATGAGGTGATGCTATTAATACAGTTTATATACAACTTTTAAGGGTATAAAAATTTCATTTTTTATACCTTTTACCCATCTAAAATATTTACCCCAGATGAGTGTTCAATATAAAAAATTTATTGTAATACAACAAAAAAAAGGTACCTAATTCAGAAAAAAGTTATTGCTTGAAAACTGTAAATGAAATTCCTTTCTGATAGCAAAATGAATTAATTTGTTATATAAAAATATTTCCTAAACTTAACCTGTGCTTTTCAAAATGTCATATCTACATCTTACTAATACAAAAAACATAATTCTTATTACATCAACAATTCAGCACTGCTATACCTGTGAAAGTAAAGAACACAATTGAAAACCAATTAATATTCCAAACTTCTGGTAAGTACCATCATAACGATCAATTTCTTGGAGAATGGAGCTAGACCTCATAATGGGTCTTCCAATATCCACACTTTAAATCAACTTGTTTCCATCGAAAATAATTTCATATTTTAATTCTGCTGGTAACAATGTACAAAATATTGATGAAAAAGTGACAACTTCAACTATTTACGATTACTACTAATATAACATTTAAAAATATTTTTTAATTTATGACATTAACAGATAATAGATTAATTTAATTTAAATTCTACGCTGATTAGTTTCACTATAATTTGATGAATAATTTATTTTCTGTTCAATTTAGTGTATCATATGCTTTTGCATGGGTACGTATAAAGTCACCTTTTCGCAGAAATTGAATCCATAATTCATTAAATAATGAATGTCCCAACAAAATATCCCTAAATCAACGAACGCATAACAGGCGGAAAGCAACTTAGATATTAAAATTTTCGTAACGACACAACAATACACCCCCTGTCAACTCATAAAAAATTATTTAGAAATCAACATACCTACCAGGCGTACATAATTGTGAACTAATATACAAAAAAAAACAATATTTATCAATGTGCTGCACTGCGTGTGTGTGAACATATTAGGAACTCATAATCAAATAAAAATAAAAAAGCTCATTCTTATGTTCTCAACAAAATATCTGAGAATAATCAAATGTGTAACAGGCGAACAGAAAATAATAATTTTCAATCTAAAACGAGTATTTGACGTCAGCAAAAACTTTGATTAAGAAGCATTTTTCTTTTTGCAAAGTACAGTTAATAGACTGTTTCTTCTTCAATTTATGAATTCCTGAGGCTAATGTCAGAATTCTGCTTATATGTTCTGTGTCGCATTAATTAATACAATTATTCTAAAGCTAAACATGTGCTTTAAACCGAGAAAATATGTGCTACTTTTATAGCTTAATGTAATACTTATGTGATGGAAATACTTATGTGGTCTTACGACAAAACTTATATGGTCTCAAGTTAAGACATATATGGTCTCACTGCAATGTTTATTATATACTCATTCTTATGGGATCTAACGGTAATAGCTATGTCTTCGTTGAGAAATTTAACTATACTTAAATTAAACTTCAGCTCAGGGTTACTATTATGAAATTAAAACTATTTTCTAATTTGACGTTGATTTCAGAAAACTATACCATAATCAATGATTTATCAATCCTTTTATTGAACCATGCTTACAGTACACATAGTGAACTTCTTTTACAATTTGTGGAAGGGATAATAAACCTTAGGCTGTTGGGATCTGAATTATGACTTTTACTGGGAAAAGAGATTTTTAAAACCAGTATATAGTAAATGTAAGAATTATGTAGGAAGCGTAATAAAAGAGGATGCGGGGTTGGTAGACCTAATCAGTGTCGACCAATTAAACAATGTTAGTGATGGATAGGATCGCGTCTAAAGTATTGTGAGTAACAAAAAGAACATCTTATAAATGTGCACGATGCCAATAGTTATTATGAGGCAATTACAAGCTTTCGTAAATGCATATTAGAGTTAATATACCAGTATTATTTTATAGTCGATCACTGGTTGTTCAATAATGTAGTTTTAGTATAATTTAAATAATAATGACCCTTTTCTTTAAATATGTAAGATAGGCCACGTTTTTTAGAAATCGTCAATCGCCTCATCCAGCAAAATATTCCAAAATCAACAAAAGAATTATAGAAAATATAATAGTATTTTCCTACGTTGTTCACACATGTTGTTCATACATGCATCCAGACAAGTTTGTATCCTTAAATTGAACAAAAAACAGTACAATTCAAATAGTCGAAATTAGAATTTAAAAAAAAAAGTTGACTACGACTGAGTGTAATGCCACACTAATGGGGCACCATTGTGTTCTAGCTGTCACGTAGTCCTGAAGCAAATCCCATATGTACATATATAAAATGAAACAGATTTTAGGTAAAAAGAAATATACACCATTACACAGTTTGTAAGTGATCTGTATGGTTATTCTTCCATCATATCTCGTACAACGCAAATCTAAAGTTTTCGTAAACTAATAGTTATCATAGTGTTACATGTTGGGGACATCTATTGATACTTTTGTCTAAATTACACATTAAAGTAATGTGAATTACACAGAGTCAATAGATGACAATTTGTGAACAACATCATATGAGGACATCAACTTTAAATGCATTCTAGCTCTTTTGATTCTAACAAATAACTTCATTTTTCCATTGGCATACAACCTATACAAACAATTAGTAAATTAAACATTACTTTATTGCATTTTTTATTTAATTAATTTAACGTGCATAAATTGCAATTAAATGTACTGCAACGATAATAAAATATTCAATATAAAATTTTAGCTTTGCAGTTTAGTGTTTAAACATTTTGATAGATGTTTAAAAGCTATAAAATTAAAGTTTTTACACACAAAATTTACGACTGTTTTTATGTACGAGTATTAAAATTTAATGTTCTTTGTTGTTGTGATAATCTATTAAAAGCAATGTGTTTGTTTTAAATCTAATGAATTTTATTGTGTCTTGACTCATAAGTATAATAAGGTAATGAGAATTATATAGTCCTTACGGAATATAATAATTTTAATAATTTCGATCTCTACTACAGCTGGGCTCAAATGGTGTCCATCAGCTGTCGCTATTCTCGCAAATCTATAACCAGCATCTCTAAATGACGGTTCTTCATCACATGTATTTGGAAAAGACCGAGTCGTCTATTACCTTGAGTATGACTAACAAAAAATGTAAATTATCGCACCTTTATATTAGGGAACGTCTAATATAGACTTTCTCGACCTTTTACTAATAGTTACGTGATATATTTGATTTCTGGAACACTTTTTCAGTAAAATCCATTTGTTACCACCAATTACATGACTCCTATTTTTTGTTTTCCGAGCCACCTTTTCCATTTTCGTCACCGGTAACATGGTCATAGAAAAACTGTCAATTATTGTTTGCATAAACTTGGTGTTTAAACATATCATCAACAAACGAATTAGTTTTAGCTTTTGACACCATTCTATCGAATTATTCAAGTCTTTAGTAGTCCAATTAAATGTTTCCCAGTATATTGATGTGGTTTTTCAATATTAATATTTACTGTTATATGTATATTAGAGGATATTAGAGGATATTATCCGTTGTCACTTCAAATGTACAAATTATAAGAACGCAACTATGGAATTTGATGAAGGTTTTAAATTTGACGTAAGATATCAGTTTGATTTCGAATTAGTATCAAACTACGTTACCGGCGATCACTACTGTTATTCTTAAAAATAAAAGCAGTTTAGTGTTAAGTCGTAAGCACTGAATAAATTTACATTAGTACCACAATATTAAAGGAACTTTTAAATAAGAAAATATCATCCCATTAACTTTTTATTTACTGCAAACTTTAAGATCGATTGTGTGTACGAATATCAAGTTCCACCCAAAAAAATTTCCTTAGTAATTGATTTGTATAGCTCACATAAAGTCCTTGAAGTGTATTTCAATAATGAAGTAATACCGCAGGTAATACTTTGTCCATTTATTATTTCCTTTTGCATATTGACCTATTCTCCATTCACATTTTGATTTAATTACGAGCATTAGATTTTTCACCACTGTGAAAGATGACTAGAGCTTTTTGGACTATATATCGGAATTTAAAATACACTTTACATTGGTCTATTTTAATTTTAGGTCAAACCAATGTACATTCAGCCAACCACTCTGAAAACTATCAACTAAAAATAAATAGTATGGAATTATATTTGAATTGCTGATCAGATTATCACCTATATGCAATATATTGTGTTTTTCTACTAGAACATATGCCATTAAAGTAAATCGTGACTAATTAGTAGACGAATCAATTTGAATTACTACTTAAGTATATCCAATGTAAATTTTTCACTTTATGTGAAACATAAGAATTGTTATAATTAACTTATAAGGACTAATGTATTCAACTCCTTTTCACTCCCTGTGACGAATGGGAGATAGTATATTATTTTTAGCATGTATTATGTTATCCACTCCCTGTAGTGAACTAGAAGTGTCATAGTAGTAGTTTATATAAGGTTACAATTTGTTTCGTATATCTAGAATTATGTTTTTATATCCTAATTTCGAGGGTTTGCATTTTATCGCTATATTACAATTTTCACATATGTAAAGTTATAGTTCAAAATAGTACTTGTTCTAGAGTAAATAAAATAATTTAATGAACGCCTTTAACGATAGAATAATATTATATTAGTAATAGTATTATTTTAAAATACTTTCATTACAAATATGATTAAATTACTCACTATCATAATAGAATCAGCCACAGCATTTATTTTTATCACATTAGTCTTAATATATTGAATAGTCCACTGAATATCCCTGTACGACTAATAAGTTACAAGTACAATTAATTTGCACTATTCTATTTCTTCGGATATCCCACTAACGTTCTCTTGATTTTACATTTGGTTGCACAATTAAATTACGAATCACTTTCATATAGCGTACATATCGTCTGTGGAACCTTTTTTCCGAGTATGTGTTTTCTGATCTTTATCATCTCTAAAAATTCAAATCATATGTTCACAGTTTCTTGCATTCCAATTATCCGTCTATTTCCATATGAATCGCACTCAAAAGTTAATGAAGTTAGAGATGATGAGGAGCAAATCGTTGTTCTTGATCGGTTATATAATGAGTTTGAAATAGCAGAAGAAGTTTTTTAAATGAAAATAATACTCAACTACTATTATTTATTACTACTAAAACTCTATTTTATTTTCAATAGCTTAGTCATTTCCTTTGTAGAGAAATTCACATCATTCATGTGAATACAATTTTCGAGGAAGGATATGTTCTAATCTCAAAACGAAATATGCTATCTATTCTTCAAGATTATTTATGTTTAAGAAAATAAGTACATTAATAAATGTTGAAAGAATATAAATGTATTTATCAATGGAAAACAAAATATATAATAGAATCAATGTATAGCGAATAAAACTTCATGAAATGAATAACAAATTAGAAATGAATATTTCATAAAATATCCTAGGAGATTATGACGAAAAATCATCAATGTTTTCAATGCTGACACTGTACAAGTATTCAAGCAATTGTGTCATTGTAAGAATTTCGATATATTGTTCTATATGTTTCATTACATTCGGCAATCATTTTATAATTAACATTCATCATTTCTATCCCATCAATTCTGTAAATTTCAACAAATTCCGAATACTAAATATCATTAGTACACGTTTTAATGTTATAGAAACTTTTAAATTTAATCGTTTCCTATATTATCATCTTAACATTTTTGTATCTGAGACATATTGAGCTACTTAATCGATAATTTGATCGTTTTACAGACCATACTTCACATTTATAGATGGTCTACTTAGATTTATTGATTGACTTATTAATATATCTAACTTACTCAGCCCTGTTACACGTTTGATGATTTTGAGATATTTTGTTATGACATCGGAATACAGTTTTTTGTTGAAACTTTTAAAGTATTCTGAATTCCAAATACTATTTGCGATTTTTGATGGAAAGATACGTATTTGAAGATTTTTGTTTGTTTATTAGTTTAACAATTGTGTTCGCCTGGTAAATGTGCTGGTTTTAAATGAGACTCTCCAACATGACGGTAAATTGTCTGCTCCCTTTCTGGTAACCCACATGTTCCACATATGGTGGCCGTTCCACTATCCGCAACCTGTGAACGCGCCCAATTGCAATGAACTTTACTAATGGCATGCTGCCAGTGTATACCATCATCTGGGGATTTTCATACGAGTATAGAAAATGTATTCATTCATATGACATTACAGAGATTTCCATGAAATTCTTTTTCTACATATTGGGAGAATTAGAATAAATTATGTCACATTAAGTGTAAATAAGTAATTTTATGAATTTATTAATTGTATAATTTATATGTAGGTTTAATATGTAATTCATGTGCATAAATCATTATTAAAACATCATGTAAGTAATTTTATTACTATTTATGCATTTGTACTCTTAAATTTATTATTCTACACATTGTAATTCTATAGCTAATCAAAAATAATTTGCATATTTATTAATATAAAACTTCAAATACGAGTATATCATATGAGATGTGGATTATAAATGGTAAAACTCATATTGCAAATTAAATTAAATGATTAATGATGATGAACAGATTCTTATAGTTTATTTACATTATGAACATAATGTGGTTTGTGCTTGAGGACAAGTTGATAATAATTACTATTGATCTTTTCATCTTGCGTAATTAATTGTTATTGATCTTTTCATCTTGCGTAAATTAATAGGAGTTCTTATCCAGTACTCGTCTTATTACATAGCACATCAGTTCCTGTCTTATAGAATATTATTTATGAGTCAGCAGGATACATGCTCTCCGTAATACCCATATGGATTTCTATATACATATGAATATTGCAGTATAATCGTATACGAGTATATATGTTAATAATCCTGTTTGGAATGTTTAATATCTTCTCATTATATAGTACATAACATACTTGATTTTATTCATACATGATTTTACGCAAATCTAACTATGGTAAAGAATAAAATGACATAACGATTTTTCAGTGCCAAGATGAAATGTATGTTCACATATAGCTGGAAGTTTTCTATAGATATAAAGATTAGTTAATATCTGAGAATTCAGCATTATTGATGTGCTTTTCTATATTAAACCTATATTTGGCTTTTGATTCTACATACAAAACGACACGGCCCATAATATGAAATATTCAAACTTTGATTTTTAATATATTCAAATGAAAAACAATTAATTATTTACACTTTATGGTGCAGATTACAAATAACCCATCTAAGCACGTATATTCGAGTAAATCGTTCTCGTTGTGGTACACGTCAACTTGCAATTCAAAACATCTGAATTGAAGGCTAATATACATACTATTTCCTTACAAAATAGATGCCAAAATAATGGAAAGGAAATATAAATTTAAACTACGGGTATGTCTTTGTCTGGAAAACCTTGCTATCAATCACTGAATATAGCAATTTTTCTCGCACAACATAAGAATGATGGAAAAATACCAGTGATAATTATGAATGGAGTTATCTAGTGGCCACTAGCCACTTCTTTAGAAAAAAATTTGGAATAGTCTTGAAATGTATTATTATGCATATTGAATTTCATCTAGAAGCCTGAATTAAATTCAGACCATTTAAGTTATTGTGGAATAGATATGATAATTTGCCATATTATTCAAAGCTAACTTATAGTTCTCATCACTACAGTAATTACCCAGTAGAAAGTTAAAAAAAATGCTGCTGAGTTAACTGCAGACTGGAGTTAAGATATTTATCAAACCTTTTGACTATATACATCGAAAACCCATTTCTTTAAATTAGAGATAATATTAAAATAGACATCTTTATAACTGTTTCTTTAATGGTCCACATGCTGTATTTCTATATCTCCTCAGATCGCTGATCCTCTCTTTCATGAGATCTAATGCTAAAAATTTCCTCGACCCCTTCAACTTTCCCAATACTATACCCAATAGTAAAAAAAAATTCACTTCCTTAAAGTTAATTTCATTTGACATAGATGCCTTTGATGGAAAGGCAACGAATAAGAGATACATCTCTATTTGGCCTTACTCCCTCAGTGTCAGTACGTAATTAGCGATTTCGCAGTAGAGTCGCCTATATTTCTCCCATTGTTACTTAACACTGGTTTTAGTAATCACCTTTCCCCACTTTTAGCCAGCTTTCCCATAGTATACACATGCTATTAAACCTTCAAGATCTATCGGGTCAGTACGTGTACAATAAGCATTTGAGTTCGGTGCGATGTAAATGCAAAATTTGGTATTTTTTATGCAAATTTGTAAAAAATGATTTTTGAATGTGGATTTGAACCCAAATGAACCAAAAAGATGAAATACAATCGTATCCAGAATGAAGAAGTCACGAAATAATGTACACATTAAAGTCATTCGTTCCAAAACAGAGTCTGGTGATAAGGCAAAAATATCCATAATTTTACTGGAAAGTTCGTAAAAATATTGAATGCCATAAAGTTGTTTAAGTTGAAACTTTATAATGTGACGAATACGTTGTCATTATCGTATTTAATTTCGACTATCGGGTGTACCACCATTGCGTTTTATGTGTATCAGAAAATCATAACAGTTAGAATGTAATTTTCGCAAAAGAATCGAGATATCTCGCGACCGGTTAAATAATCTGTCAGTTTTCACGTATTTTAAAGACATGAAATGTTTCTCAGAAGTTAATTTTACTAAACGGCATAAGAATTTCATCAATGCTCCTGAATTCTATTGAGAGGAACTTTTATTCAATTTATGAAGTAATGGCCATATTCGTATTCCCATATCAGTATTATCGGTTGATATATCATCATGAAGAAACGAATACGTGTATAATTAATAGTATGGAATTAAATTAGTAGAACTTAACTAGTAATTCTTGTTTTCGAATTACAAGTTAACGTCACAATATTCATAGAACAGTAAGCATATAGAAATTGCTCCATCAATCCTAATTTGTTTTTGGGTCAATATGATGATATTTATCAAACTCCCTAGTCCTTGTATGTGAGGTGATAAATTATGTATCTGCCCAAAGTCGTACAGAAATGTACATAGAAATGTTCATAGATACAAAAGGTTTTTAACGATGCAATATGGAAATGTGTTTATCTGCAAATTTCACTCAGTTTCGGCTCTTGAACTGGAAGATTTTGACAAAGTGAGGTTCAGACTGAACAGGTACCTATAGGTTACTGGATTGTTTTTCTAAACTGGAGTACACTTGTTCACGTAGGCTATTAACTTTTTTATTTGTATGTTTTTCAACCCATATTTACAGATGATTTAATTTTACTTGTATATTAGAAGTGGCAGCTTAAGATCGAATTTGCTTCAATATATTGATGTGGTGTGTAAAGATCGATATAATGATTGATGACTAGATTGTATGACTATGTGCTCGGATATGCTTTGCATTTCATACAAATAATTAAAAAAAAAACTGTGATAGGCTTATCTTTCATTACATATTCGATTTATATCAGAGTAATTCGAGATCTCCAATAAACTACATATGTTCAACTAGTAATTAGTAGAAATTGAAATTATAGTTTAATAAGCCGAGAATTATAATAATATTAATTTCATCTGATACCACATTAGTACTCAATTTTTAATTGCATCTTATTGTAATATACTTGTATTTCATGATATACAAATGGTTATGTAATAATGTCAACGCTTTACCAACTTATTAGTCACATTGTAATTTGTACGTAATTATGGGAAAATTATACTGGAAATGTAAATTAAATTTTTCCTATAAATGGCATATGGAAAGAGAAAATGTACAATGTAATACGATTAGATACAATTGCCCTAGACCACTTATCACAAATCCGTAACCACATAAATATTAATTAAGTCAGATCAAACCTTAGGTATTAATTGACATTCATTTAATGTTACCACACATTCGTCATATATTACTTTATTGTTATTGATTTTATTTATTTTGTACAGGTTCATATATTGTCATCAACAACAACCACGGATATACATCAAATCAATAATTAGCACATAAAATACAGAAATAGATTATATAGGGCTGTTTTACCCATAAGACTGTATATTACAAAAGTGGTTATATTCATGCTTGGTTAAAGAAAGAAGCTCATTATTTTCAATTTATTGTAGGCATATGACAATATATACAAATAATTTTACTAACCAAAGTATTTTTTCGTCCTGTATTTCTCAAACTTATATATACAGTGTCCCTATCGTAAAATAACACTTCAGTTATAGATAAGTAGAATGAAAAGAAATAAGTAAATATAAGATGATTATTGCCCCATATTCAGTTTATTTAATGGACAATTAAGGATAATACAGAAATTACATGTTTTAAGCTAGTATGCTTTAAGTGAGTAATTTAAGCAAAAAAAACTGATCGCCTGGTAGTTGCATTGATTAAACATGTCATAATTTCTTGAACTCTGCGTCAAATATTCATTAAATTAATCTTTTATTTCTTAAGATCATTAAAAATTAATGGCCTACTAAATTAATTTTAACAAAATTATTTCGATGACCAGATCTCACAAGAATAACTTACATTCAAAAAGGTTTATCAATCAAAAGTTTTTGTTCACGTCAAATATTGAAGTGTAAAATATTGTCTAAATTCCTGCTCGCCTGTTACACATTTGATGATTGTGAGATATTCCATTAGGACGTGTAAATGTCTTTTTTTTTAATATTATGACATATGAAACCCTAATACATGATTTTTTTAAAAATTAGTCATTACCATTAATTAAGCCATAATTTATAATCTGCTTAAAATTGCTGTTTTTTCGTTATGAAAATTTTAATTTTTATGATTCTGATCGCCTATATCGCCTATTTAGCACTTGTTCATTTTGGATGTAGAAGAGTTTTTATTTCGTATAATGAATTATGAATGCCTAATACATTTGGTGATTTCAAAGAAAAGGTAACAGGCTTTGCATATTTACGCATACACATCATATGATACATTAAATTATGCTGTCATAAAATCGAAGATTATTCCTTAAATTACACTTAAACAACTAATGACCATTGATTATGGCGTAATTTTCTAAAATCTGCGTAACATTTTCATTAAAACTATTCTGTTATTATCATAAGTTCAGAAAACCATTATTTATTCATAACAGCTGACCTAACCTGAAATTTAATTTTAATAAATTTATATCGATGACCGATTCCCACAAGAGTGACTGTAATTGCAAGTTGTTAATATGTTGATTCGATCTTTTAACTTATTAAAATTTTAAGATATAAATAATGTACATTGAATCGATCGAGGTTTCGAAGTTTGCACGGACATTGGTATAAATATGTTGTTGTGTCGTAGTACACGGAGAAAGTACTGTACCTATAATTGAAAACCGACATAGAAGTATTTTGTTTCCAAGTCGAGTAACATGGATCATTGTAACGGACATTACCTATTGCTACAGTTCAAAGCTAGTCCGAATATTATGTACTGGAAATAAATATCTGATAATGCTAATACCTAGAGATTCATGAGAAGCTTAAATTAATTAACAATTATTCAGTTTTACATGCCTACGGAATACGATACAAGACTTCAATTTACAGAAAATTCGACATCATTGTTGGGTGAGAATTAATTGAAGTGAATTGAAAATGTTTCATCATTTATAATAAGAAGCAAACAATTAGTGATTAATCATAGCATTTAATAATGCGGTGAAGAATGTGAAATATAAAATTAACACCATAACAATGTAAAAGATATGCAGAATCTAATAGAAGTAAGTCAGTTGAACTTTTATGGAAAAAGAGCAAGGCGACATATGCATGAAAATAATAGAACTGAAATGAGACACAGCTTACAGGTGTTGAGACTGCGTTTCCGAGGCGCTGAATACGTCCGTAATTCAGTTTTTTTTTAAAAATTTAGTTAAAAAAATATCGACTGAAGGAATTATCAAAAATTCATGCTAATACGTCTTTACAAAACCCAACCTCCAGGTTACCATCTAAAATGTGATAAATGAGTCGACTTCTACTATATCATATTTGTATTTCATTCTAATTATAATTGGTGAATAATCGAACTGGTCAGGTGACTGAAATTTCAGTTATTAGTTAGTAATGGTTCACAGGTTCTTCATTCGTTTTGCCGGTTTCGACTGTAGAACATAAACCTTTTTAATCATTCGTCAATGACAAACCTGTTTAACGGTATTCAAATTAGATAAAATAGATTTACATTATAAATGAAAATATAAGCCTAAATAGGTCAGTTCGTATGCTATCAATTCCCCCTATGTTAGTGAACTACTCTAGAAAATTAAAATAATCTAAGTAAACATTTTTAATATGAAATGACACACTTCGACTAATAATAGTAAATATTATTTAAGTATGCTAATTAGAGTTGTATGACTTGAAACTAAAACTTATTACTTGGCGTCAATCATATTGGCAATTTACTACGATTTTCTATGATAAATAATTTACATTAAGGCACAAATCTATTAATTTAAGTTCTAATAAATAAAAAATTGAAGTAAAAATGAATAATGAAATTTTATCTTATAATATAATCTCTCAGTGGCAGTGATTGATGATTGTGCCCTACATTTTGTATATTTTTAATATTTTTAGTTTAGATATCTTTAAAAATAAAATTGATTTAGAGAATTGCAATTTACTGTATATTTTCTTTAGTTATACTGTATCGAGTTGTGAGAGCACAGCATTTCTAATGAATTTGATGTGAATATTCTGGATATTTATGTGGGTATAATGAACCAATGAAACTCTTGAAATAAATGAACATTAATCAAAATTAGAATAAAATTGTTACCTCTAGAACTATGTAAGTATATCCTAGTAACAAAACAGTTACACTAAGTATAAACATGTTTTGAAATTGCTCAAGTTCGCCATTGGGTTAATAATTGTATTCAATATTAATAAAGCTTTCTTCTCACATATGCTATAAGAACCATATCATGGCAGATGTCAAATTGCAGGCATTAAACCTATACACATTTGACTAGTATATGATATCAAACTACATGGGGATAATAAAAGTATCGTTGACAAATTGAAATAATTGTGAAATGATCAATGTGATCAAAATGGATATGTTTGTTCAGTATCCCATTTCCAGCAAAATTTTTTTAAATGCTATTAAAACGTCAGTGGTAGTAATGGTGGTGGTTGGAATAGCCTACCAACATCGAGGTTACTTTACCCATATCTGTGGAACTTAAATACAATATGCGTAATTACATGTGATCATATGGCTAAAAAGATTTCACATCTTTGTTCAAATAATGTTAAGATATGCTTTTACATGAAAATTTGCGCTAAAGTCTACAAGAATGCTGTATTATTGGTAGATTTTAGACCTGTCAGACTTAAAACTTAAATCGGCAATTAAATTAATTCATCTACAAGTGTAATTATCTATCATTTAAAAATGATGTGTTTTCATAAATTATAAATCGTTTATGTCAATTTATAATTATTTTGGTAGATATTTGTTATCACTGATGTCACCCGTGCCAATTACTGACCTATATTGCATAAAGGAAAAACATGATGATCTAATTTCAAATTATCATATCCAGTTGAAAGATTCTTGATCTTATAATGAACTCTAATGTGATGATTTTATTCAGCATAGATTTACTAGTCCGCTTTATCGCGGCATTTCTCTTTTGAAGCAAATAATTATGTATGAAGCCGAAGGGCACCAATAATGCATATTTTAAAAGTGAAAATCCAATTATTGGCTATTATGTATTTTGAAAAATCATACTCAATACCATTCATTCATCAATGTCAATAAGTTTGACAAATTATTTATTTATTAAAATAAGATTTATTATAAATCATAAATATATACATTTTTATATATACATTTATTAAGTAAGTAGCAAGTTATAAATGGAATTTGCATATATAAATGCATTAAAATATTCATCATATAAATATGTCTTTGCATGAGATAATAATTTTAATTTTAAGTACTTGTGAATTATTTAGTGCGTTACATTGCACTTTAACAGTATAAAATGCATATAATTTTTATTA
>JANSTX010055200.1:0-10364 GCA_027564355.1 Penthetria funebris
TCATGATGCTGCCTGAAAGATGGCAAAAGGTCATTGATCAAAATGGACAATACATTGTAGAATAAAGTTACTTTGTTACATGAAAAAATAGTCTTTTACTTAGTCGCCGACCATACTATCGCTACGGTCGATTTAAACTAGTAATGATTGACAACAGAAAATGAAATTGTCATAGAAGTACCTGTTTGATTACGCATAGAAACACGCTTCTTCAAATTGTCACAGTACTTGCCCCCTTGAAAATAACATACGATCGTTTTGTATGTATTGTTGATCAATAATATCAGAGAACATAAAATTTTCGTTTTCGCCACTTACGTGAATCCTTTTTAATAACTTTGATTGTTAAAATCTTGTTGCCTTTAATGCCTGCATTAAATCTTGAGCTTTTTATTATGTGTATCAACTTAAGTTCAGTTATTGCTCAGTATGATGTACGCTTGAGTCGGACACGTTCAACTATTTAGCCAATTTTGTCTTATGTGCATCTTCTTGGCGTCTTGCGATACTTCCTGTATCATTATAACGTTTAATAGTGCGAGTAACACAAACAACGGCGTGAATGATTATAATATGCTTTGTCACCTATTCAACACCATGTATACGAAATACGGCTTTTCCAGATGAATGTAACAATGCTTAAACAAAGGATAGCGTGACCATGTCTCGGCAAATTTATTAGCGTTTAGTCACATTTGTAAAAATTGTTTACTGAAATTGTCACAAAAAGCTTCTCCAAATTGACTTTTATAGGCTAAAAACTGGTTTCAGTGCTATCGATCATCCGCATAATTTGAATATAACATTACGGATTAGGATTCTGGTTTTTATAGATTTCTAAGAAAATGTTTGACTCAATAGAAATATGGGCGGTATTAAACACAATGAATTAACTAAGACTCTAGATACACTCAATTGATTAATAATGTATATAAAAAAGTAATGGCTCAAATTAGGTTTCAGGGGAAAACAAACAAAATTATACTCGAAAGAGGAGCTTGACAGGGTGATACAATATCTCCGAAATGTATTAATGTACTAATCTTTTGGCATTTGGAACACTGAGTCACATATTGAATGAGAATCTTCGAATTTGTCTAAAGCGGAGATTCTTCGATCAATTTGTGTTACGATCACTAAACTATATTGAATGGATTTATCTACAAACAAGGATCCAAGATGTGATAGTGCCCATTTGTGAGTTGAAGTGAGCAGGACATATTGCAAGACTTATAGCGATCATCGTTCGTTTAAGATTGTTATGCAATGGAGATGAAGTGATGATATAAAGCGCGTAAGAAATAACTGTATATATAGTTTTCACACATTTCTGCAGTGTATAGTGACGAGTAAACGAAATTTTTCACGATCTCTCGCTAGCACCTTCACTTCACTCCATTGGTACCCACCTTTTTCCCTTCGAATCCGATGCCATTTGTTGACATTTCTCGTGCAATTATTCAGCATTACTAGATGTAAACCCACAGTTTCCTAAATTGGTGGAGTTGGATGTTAGTTCCTAATTACGCGCTTAATCGCACCCTCTCGCCCCTGTAATTTTAGCCGTATCTAATTAGATGTTAGTATCAAACTACATTAGATGTGTAGACAATTCTGCATTAATACGATCAATTTTATTATTTTAAAATTAGTTTTTTTATTCAATTATTAGAGCTTCAAATATGTTAATTAGTTTTAAGAAAAAAAAGATTATAATTTTGTCAAATTACCATTTCTGATTAAATACTTTTTAACTCTCAGAAGCAAGAAGAATCGTTGTTCTGGAACCTATCCGATTGGAATGCTATTGAAATAATTTTCAAAATAATAGTTCGCATCAGTACAGCAATTACCCAGTTGTTGTTAATATACGTATATAGGATGCAAAATTCTACTGTATTAGGGATTTCTTCAAAATTCAATTTGAGATTATTTGTGATTGCATTTATAAAAAGTTGATTCGTTACCGAACTCGAATATAATTTAAATAGTGGTCACAACAGTTATTCAGTATTCAGTTTAGCACAACGAGTATAATCCCATAATTTGATTGTATGTAGATTTATTATCATTTATTTAATAAGCTATGATTAAAACGAATAGGTCAGAGGGTATGGCCAGATAATGTGCATCTAGTATTCGATCAGCTCTTTCATCTAATGATAAGAATCATTAACATTTAATTATGAATAGAAAGTTTTATTACATAACAAGTTACATAAAATTAAAATTAAATGTAAACAAAATATATTTGTCATACACTTCGATTATATATATATATATATACCTTACTATACAGTCTAGTATAGACATCCACATATATAGAGAATATCTAAGGATAAAAAAGAAAATCTTATAAATTTAAAGTAAGTATTACATTGCCTCCATAACATTCAACCCAATGCGGATAAAAGATACTTATTCGTTGTGTTCAAATCATATAAATAACTGTATAAGCTTTCCCTTAGGAAAAGCAGGAGACATTTTCCGTTGTGAAAACTTTTCGAAATCCATTTGGTATGAGCGAATATCTACTTTTTATGACTTCTCGCCTCATATCATCTATATAGGCCACTTGAAACTTTTATTGGTATCATCCCTTTGGAAATTTATGGATTATTTTCAATAAGGGAAAAAGAAAGTTTTGTTAACGATATAGGTAAATACTTTCAATTTGATTTTATTATTTTTATTTATTTTATTTATATTATTTTTCTTCTTTTTTTTTGATACAAGTGTATTTTCCTTTCCAATTTCACGTATATACGAGATATATTTCACAAGGATATCGTGAATTTTACTTGCTCTTTGTTATCCTATTTAGTATCTTCACAAATATCATTATTAAGTATACTTTATTAATTTCTAATTTGGAAAGTTGATCACATAGATGTTTTAGATGGTAAATAAATTGTACCCAAGAAAAATAGTGACAACATATGCACGATACATGAGGGATTTTATATTTTCATAATATTTGAAAGTGAGCAGTTTGAAGCATGAATTGGTTGTGGTTGAATACCTAATCAATTGAACGTCATCCAACCTAGGCAGATGTGTGCTAGCAACAAATCGGATAGAAAAGGTTTAGCAATGCTTGAACCAAACAAACTGGAGTAAGTGGGGTTCTTCTTTCTTCATGTAATTTTGCCTTCTGTCACATTGAGATAATTCCTGCATTACTTTCATTATTTATTATTATTCTTAGTCCATTCTCAAATTTATTCGAATCACTTGTCAACTTTCAAATTGGTTATTCACTTTCGATCATAATCTATATATAAAAGATTATAGTCGAAAATGAGCTATATAAGCTTTCAATCCGATTTTCGTCCTCACCATAGCACTTGATCTGCGCCCTTCTAAAAACATTAATATTAGTTTACATATAAAATTGATTAATATATTATATTCCTACTAGAGTTTTCCAAGCCACCGTAACCCATATAATATACTTTAAAATTAGAACAATTTTTCAATGTTTCATCCTCGGTCGTGTCTATTATAAGAAATTATCTTTCCAATCGTAGTTCATTTGATTAAATAATCATTGGATTTTGCATTTATTTAAGCGGGGTGCCTCAATGGGTATACTTTGTTTGTAGGCCTTAGTACTCTTACAAATTGCGCTAAATCTCTTGACAATTGTCTTCACTTCGGTTTATTTCTGTGTTTTCTCGGTATGTGCGCATTTACAAAGTAATAGACCTCACATTCTTGCAATGAATGAAACTCAAGTCTCGGGTGGTGATGATGAACGATTTAATTGTTCCGATTACGCATTGCTCACTAACTTTGTTGGTCATTGTGGAATTGCGATTTACGTACGAAATTATGTGCGTTTTGAGAGACAGCCTGTTTTAGAGCGGACAAATATTCCTGAATTTAATTTTATGTGGATTAAAATTCATTTGGAGAGTCACATAATATATTTCTGTTCAATATACAGGGGTCCCAATTTAAGTGATTCCGTGTCGCTTAAAATATTTGAGGGGGCTTTCTGACACAATTGGGGATATTTATGCCTCATCACCGGATGCTGCGATTGTCGTGACTGGTGATTTCAATGTTCATAACGTTTCTTGGCTTGTGCATTCTGGTGTTACCGACAACCCCGGTCTTTACGCTGAACATTTCGCGGAAATTATTCTTCATGAACAACTGGTTGTCGGTCCAACGTGAATTCCTGATATAGCAGGTCATAGTTCATATCTGCTTGAATTATTTTGGAAAACGTCCAGCCTATTCCTAAAATTGGCTCTAAATCGGATCCTTCCAATTTCAGACCTATAGTCATTACGTCAATCTTATCCAAGGTTTTGGAAGAAATTATTAACTTCAAGATCATATCTTACGTGGTATTTAATAAAATTATTCATGATCTTCAATACAGTTTTCAATACAGAAGATTAACGGGTGATATTTTGACTTGGCTGACTAAAATTTGGAGTACAAGTTGCACATGTTTGGTGAGATCCGGGTGCTTGCACTCGACATATCCAAGGTTTTTGACAGAGTTTGGCATAGTGCACTATCGCCGAAAATTGTCTCTTATGGTACTTATCCTGATTTGGGGTTGTGGATTTCTAATTTTCTGAAGGGTCGCTCGATTAGGGTAGTTATCGATGGCGTCACTTCTGATGGTTTCCAACTTGATGCGGGTGTTCGCCAAAGGTTCCGTTTTGCCTCCTACGCTATTTTTTATTTTCATTAATGACCTCTTATCACTAACTGCGAGCCCAATTCACATTTACGCTGATGACAGCACTCTGCATCATTCTTACTATTTCGACAAAAGACTATATGGCGTCATGGTTGAGTCGCTTCGTGCTGATATGGACAATTCTTTTAGCGGTGATTTAAATTTAATTTCTGATTGGCGACGAAGAAATCTCGTAATATTCTATTCGAATAAGACGCAGTAATGTCTTTTGTCGCATAAATCAAATACTCCGGATTCAAATTTACATTTCGATGGTAATTTGCTGCGCAATACTTTAAGTCTGAACTCTTTTGGAACGCTTATCAATTCAAAACTAATATGGAATCATCACTTCTTGGGTGTGGCCAAGGCCGCAAGACTTGGATTTCTGCGTCATTGTAAGAAATATTTTAATCCTGAACATATTGCCATTATATATAAAGCATATATAAGGTCTCTAATGGAGCACGACTCTCACATATGCGCTGGGGCTCCGGCGACTACCCTTGGTTTTCTCGACAGAATTCAGAGGCGAGCCTCTCGACTTATAGGTGATGTACAAATCACCGGTCACATAGATTCTCTTCAGCATAGACGCAATGTGGGTGCGCTTTCATTTTTCTATGGATATTATCATGGCAATTGTTCTGCTGAGATTGCTAGCATTATACCCAATATTCGGGTATTTCCAGTTAATACGCGACTAGCTCGGTTGTCACACTCGAATTCTGTTGAATGTACGTTTGGTCGCACGATTAGATATCGAGGCACGTTTATGTCGCGTGCTTCTCGTCTGTGGAACCGTTTCTCTGGGGATATGTTTCCTGAATTTTACGGCCTCCAGACTTTTAAATCAAATGTTCACAAATTCCTACATTCATATCCTTCTCATCCATCGTTTTGAGCAAATAGAAAGTTATTTTGTGTTATGAACATTAAAAGGTATCCACTCCCTAAAGAATAACTTTAGTATATAAAAAAAAAAAAAAAAGAACCTTTGCTAAGTCCAATTTTATTTTCATTATTCATTAATGATACAACAAGAGCCCAACGATCTGTCAATATTATTTGTATGCTGACGATATGCAATTATATATGCATTTTTTTGTCAAAATAATTTGCCGACTTGCATGTGTTCGTATTGATCATTTGATCATGATCCTTGGCCTTTTGTTCTCACACTACCGAACTTCAATTGCAATCCTTAATATTGCTGTTGCCTATTTTTTCATCAATGGATCAGGGTGCGACTGATCGATTTTAGGTACTATTTAATGTGATGAGCTTTATTTTAGTTGATCGGGCGTGACCAATAATATAAATGAGCCACCTCATTATTATACGACAAGAAATTTAACGTTTTTTGTTTTTTTTTTATTAGAGTAGTTAAAATGTGGTATTCGTTACCGATTAATGTTAAACGGACAAAGTGCATAGCCGCTTTTAGATGGATTCTTTTAAAGTTGAATTTGCTTATTAATTATTGATTATCAAGTTAACATATACAAACGTGTTCAAACCAAACTGTAGGTAGATTTGACTTTTTAAATAAGAGTATGCCATAAGTGACACTATAGTGTTAGAAGCAATGGCTCGTCAGAATAGGTTAACATATCTTAGAAAGAATCTAAACCGAATTCAATTTGTTGACATGATGATATTAATGTCGATGATGATAATGATAATAAAGACGAGAAATTTAACAATTTGACTTAGTTTATTATTATTTATCCGACACTATTGCTATGCATGATACGAGTCACATATGATAGTTTTGAATAAATAATTATTCCAAACTTCTTTCTAAATGCTTTTAGCAAATTAAACCAATTCAAACAATAAGAAATCCTTTTTGGTATAGCACCGTTTTTAACTTATGCAAAAATATTCAGAAGCTTAATTAAATGTTTAATAGCCTTTACAACTTATGCAAAGCGAAAACAATGCTATTCAAAACTATACAAATGAATTTGCATACATCCTCATATTATATTTATTTACATATTATATAAAACGGATATATGGGCAAAATGGATATGGGCAAAATGGATATGGGCAAAATGGATATGGGCATGGGGGAAGTTATGCTTCACAAGCTTTTATCCGCACCAAAATGCAGATTTAACATATTATAATATTTGTTTGCTAAACAATAATGTTGATGCAAAATGGTTTAATATAATTGTTGTTATATACCATTTATGACATGTTTATAGTCTTTGGAGAACATTAAATTTGAATTTAAACCAATTTTCCATATTATTATCTAATATATTATTGTTTAAATAAACATAAGTTAAAATTGATTCACAATTTGAAAACATTAACCGGAATCTATGGAATCAGTTGCTAATCAATTTCATTTGGATTCGAAAAATCAAACCCCATTTTATGACTACACTACTCATAGTTGTAGAAAGTGTAAGTACCATCATTGATGCCAAATTTAAGTAGGTTAACTCTAGGGTTGATAAATCAACAAGTTGCTATAATGAATAATTCATAAAAATACTTTTGGTTCTATTTGCTGTTATTTTATTCAGTTTTTAAAATTAAAATTTATTTCCTTAAAACAGAAAATAGTTAATGGAAGAGTAATTAATTAACTATTTATAACATAGTCGTTTGAAGATCAAAAAATAATATTTTAGCAATTTTAAATGAAATTAATATCTCACTACGAGTATCTGAAATATCTACAGATTCTAAAAACAGCAAACCAAGAATGAGCATTTAAATAGCAATATCGGTAACATATCCAGGGTAATGACATTAAAAGGCATCCAGGACGTGACTATAGGGTATCTAAGAAATTACGATTTGCTTAAATCTAGAGTCAATTAGAATCACCAGAATATAATGACTATTATTATTACCAATTTAAAGATAGATGATCATAAAATTGGTGAAGTAACTCGTGTGCGATAAATAGAAATATTTTCGACTTCCAGTTACCCACAGGATTAGTCACGATTCTGTGGAATGAGAAAGGTGACTATTGTTCAGAATTGAATAACATCTGCATCTATAGTCCATAGTTAGTTGAATTACTATATACCAAATAGTAGAAAGGAGAGAGAAAGGGAATTATTTATTATGGTAGAAATATAAAATGAGTTTACTTTATACTCAACTAAACGAAACTCCGAAACTCCGAGTCGGGAAAAGTGAAGGCCCTTAAAACGGTGTAAGAATCCGTATCGACAGAAACATTGTACAAAGATGACAATGTTTTGATTTCTGACAATGAAGTAAATAATAGGTGGAAGTAATACTTAACGTATATTACAGGATGTTAATTACAAATGACACAGTTTTAATAAGTGGGAAACAAATTGAATGGAACACACTAAAACAAATTACATATATTTTCCATTTAATGACCTTTCAACAAAACACGATGATCATATTGAACGGTCATTCACTTTCCATTACTGAAAATTTTATATATTTGAAATCACACAACAAGCGGTAAAATCGATGATGATATTCAATATTGAATAAACTGCGATTGCATCAAGTGGAGATTAGTGTCCAAACCCGAATAGTGTGATATAGCAAATTACCATTAAAATGTATAAGTTAATAACGTGTAGTTTGCTTAAGCTGTACTTGCCGTCAATGTCGTTCTACATTGGGATCAATAGCGTAGGCACTGACTGGTCGCTTACCCAGTGTTGCAACTGTTAAGTTTCTGATCAAGCGCTTACTTTACATCCACGTGGTGACCGACGGTAACTGAGAGGTTCTGCCAAAGTAATCAGGCCAAAATTGTAAGTGCGCATCCCAAGCGGTTGGTCGTACGGTTAATTACCAACACCGTAAAAACATATTAATTATGATACTAGCAATAGTACCTCGGATTGGACAGGAAAAACGGCAACGACTCAGGCAATGGATAAAGGATTATGATATAAAACTGGCATCCTGGAATGTAAGAACGATACTGCGACCAGGTGAATTGAAAACATTGGCCGATTGTTTAAAAAGTGTTAAATTGGACATAACAGCGGTTCAGGAATCTTATCCAGTAAAGAATACTAATTCTACTACAGTGGTAGAAATAAAACAGGGTTATTCGGCACCGGCTTTATCGTCATGGGTAAAGCAAGGCAAGTGGTCATAGGATTCAATCCAATTGATGAACGAATGTGCACAATTCGAATAAGGTGAAAGTTTTTCAACTTAACCTCAATAAACGTTCATGCACCAACGGAAATTAAAGATGCAGAAACGAAGGGAATGTTACAAGAAACTTTCTAGGGTTTGCAATCAGGCGCCCAGACGTGATATTAAAATCCTGCTGAGAGATTTTAATGCACAGGTGGGTAGAGAGTCCGTATACCGGCCAACAATTGGTGAGTATAGACTTCATGAACAGTGCAACAACAATGGAGAACGTTTAGTTGATTTCACAATGTCGAATAATATGATAGTGGCCAGCACATGTTTTCCACATAAAGACATACACAAGGGGACATGGTGTTCACCAGATGGTAGAATAACAAACCAAATAGATCACGTACTTATTGATGGCCGTCCTGCATCCTACATAATGGATGTACGAAGCTGCAGTTGACCTAATATCAATTCTGATCATTCAGATATCGAATTAGCGCTCGCCATCAAGTTGTCACTACGAGAAAGTTCGATTTGAACAGACGCAAAGATGACAACGTTAAGCAGCAGTACAAAGACAAATTGGTAGAGTTTTTAGTTCAAACCGATGTGGAGGAGCAAACAATAACATGCGAGGACATGTGGAATCGACTGCGTAATTGTGTAGACCCGGCGTCAGTAGAAGTAATAAAATGGAGGCCTAGGGTAGTCAGAAATGGATGGTTCGATAATGAATGCAAGTTGGCTCATGAAGAAAAGAATGAGGCACGTGCAAAATACGGCACGCGAACCACCTTAGTTGACTACAAAAACAAGCGATCCATAGAACGCAACATGTTTAGACGCAAGAAAATGCTTCATGAGCAAGACATTTTACGTGATATGGACAACCTGAACAACATTAATGATAATAGAGGGTTGTACAAGAAAATAGGGGCCGTAAAGTGTGGTTTTAAGCAACAGCCTCTTCAAAATAAAGACACCAACGGAGAGATATTGGCAGACGAAGAAAGCATCATCGAAAGATGGGTTGAGTATTTTAAAGAATTGCTTACAATGGGTCAGATGGCAATGATGAAAACATGAAACTTCCGTACCAAACTGCGCAACCATTAATTACGGAACCATCATATGAGGAAACCACGGAAGCCATTCTGAAGCTAAGGAATCTTAAGGCCGCGGGTTCTGACGGCGTATCTGGCGAACTTTTAGAATATGGTGGGGAAGCGTTGTGGGGTTGTATACCTGAGCTACTGCTGCATGTTTGGAAAAACTGGGTTATGCAAGAAGAATGAAAGCGTGCAGTAATAATATCAATTTATAAGAAGGGGAATAGAATGGATTGTACTAACTGCAGGCGGATTTCATTATTAAATACAACATATAAGGTATTCTCTTATATGTTGTATCAACGACTTTTACCATATGCGGAGGAAGTTATTGATCAATATCAATGCGGATGCCGAGTCTCAAATCTGAAGAATTTGAAACCATTGACGTAGTTCGCCAAGGTGACCCTTTGGCGGAATTATTTTTCAATATT
>JANSTX010055201.1:0-10364 GCA_027564355.1 Penthetria funebris
CTTGTATTATATTCCTGTAATTTTGGGCTATTTTGCAATTCTATTTAATAAATACTTATATATTATGTTGTGATCCGGTAAACAATTTCCGGCGTCCAATAATTGGTAACCAATTATATGTTTCTCTTGTTTATTTTTTTATTAGACATATTTATTTGACGATATCAAACATGTACAGTAATCATATACCTAGTGATTTATTGTTTATGATAAACTGAATTTATGAAGTACGTCTACTGATTTAGCGGAGTAAATTAATTTTATGTAATTAATTTATTTTTCATGATTTTAATCTGGTAAATTTCAATTATGAAACTCACCTCCATTTTCACTCACACATGCGTGAACATATTTCCATTATTATAACGGCCTCTGACCAGCATCTAAACTATACATCTCACCACTGGCAATAATTTCATATCTTTTTTGTTCTGAGAATTCTACTTAAACAAATATTTTGCAAAAATTTGAATTAATTACTTGATGAAAATCGATTCGGCCCTTATCAAGTTTTACTTGTATTTACTGCCATACCTCACTTAGCATTTAGAGCACTTACGCCTAATATACGTGCAATTGGGGTTTTTTTTTCCTGCCTATCACCAAATAAATTAAATATTGTTACTATAATTTGTCTACATCATCGACGAACCAATTTTGATTAGTTTCTCCTTTGAAACATAAATCTAGAGACCAATTTATTATAAACTATATTATATATATTATAGTTACAGGCTCCAGTTTACTCCTATCTTTCATTACGTTAATAGTCATATGTCATCGACAACGTCAATATTTTGACTACGATGGTCACATGTATAATGGTGTTTACCATTCGATTTTAATGGTTGACTATAAATTCTGAACATGTTTTATGTGATCCGTTAAAGATCTTCTATGTCAGAAACACAAATTTGATTATTTAGAATTCTTCTCGGTTGCAAGACCTAACAATGATTGCAAGAAGGTTGTCAATTATGTTTAGTAAGGATTTAGTATACGATAAGATAACGTCCAATGCCACTTTTTGCAATTTTGTCGAAATGTTATTTGCACCTTGAATACACCTTGTCGCATTTTAGATGTTGTAATGCAGATTTAATTTCACATATACTTCGATTAGAATCTTTAAATCTTTGTGTAACTGGTTTTATCATCTATTCCGCAACCTGAACCACTGTGGCCATTTCTCCAATTGCTGCGCGTAACATCAAACAACCATTGATTTACAGAATTTGACGTTTTATTGTGAAGGACGCAATATAATAAATTTTAAATATTCCATTGTCAATATTTTTCTTGTTATTGATATGCGATTTATAGCTGCATATGGGTTTGGCATGAATTGATAGAGTATTTTGGTGCTATATAAAAATGTATTATCTTATCAAAGATTAATTTTGATTATTTTTATAAACAATGTCATAAACGCTATTCGTATATTAAATTTATTGATTGAATTTCGAATTAGTTATTAATCACAATGTATTTTCTATTTTCTGCTGATAAAAAGTATTGTTAGTATTATTATATGAAATCAGTAATGCATAGAAATGTGCTAATAAATTGCGTTAAATTAAAAAAAAAAAAATGCATAAAAATATATAGAAATTGTATAATTTTCAACACCTCATATATAAAATATTATGAGTGTGCAAATTATGTATGTTTAGTAACACTATTATGTACTCGTAGTTTCAGGTGCTTATACAAGAAAATATAGGGCATCAATAATTTCATATATTACTAGGTCATGATGTGGGAGTTAAGAAATATAAACTTTATGTATTCTGAATAGCATCACTTGTGCAAATGTGAGAAATACACTCATACATAATATAAATTTGAAATTAGTGATGTTCTCCAAACAATAAAAAATTATCATTTTTATGTGAATAACGCAATATGCTTGTTTTTTTTCCATTCACATAATTTAATACGATTTTAAATTATTGGTAATAATTTTTAATAATATATTTATCATCATTTTGAACCTTATTTCAGAAGGAAATATAGGGCACCAACAAAAACTCTTGAAGAATCATAACTAATAATGAATTCAAATCATATTCGACATACATGTATCAAATTAATTATCAACACACTATTTACTATATGGATTTGATCATTACTAAATACGGTGCTTGACTAATTCTGTTATCAGAATAATCATCAATTAAATGAAAGCTAATGTCGTTTTACGGTTGCCGTTACATGTGTATTGGCAACCGTAATTGGTGCTCTATGCGTTCATGTTATGATGGTAATATTAAAAGGTCAATAGCCTACGTGAACAAGTGTACTTTAATATAAATAATTAAAAAAAGCAAAAAAAAATTATACTATGTGCCTTTTGCACCTATTGTCTTGAAAGGCGCAGATATTCAATTTGAATTTGTGACACGATGTTATTTGTAACCTTTCAACTTTTGCAGCCAATAGAATCCATAAACAATTTGTTTTAAAAACGCCTAACTTTAGATATTTTGAAATTTGTGACAATATCAGGAATCTTATAATTGTTTCAACATCACCATCAATTGTCAAAAAAAAAGTCGATGATGCACATTTATACTTGTTACGAAGCTTCCAATATTTGGCAATTTAGTTAGGTGTGACACTCGACACTAATTTAACGTCATATCAAATTGCGTCAAATTAAACAAAAAAAAAAAAATAACGAATATCCTTATGTTCCAAATTCAAATTTGTCAATAGGTACTTTAAAGAGCCTGATATAATTAGTAAAATGTGGAATTAAGTAAAGGTGGTAACCAGAAATAGTGAACTATGGCGGTTGTTCATTGATGACCTCCGTTCAGAATTAAGATTGAGATGATACGATGATAGGTGTATATCATTAACCATTAAATTTAATTATATTTGTACTTTAATTAACGTTGAGTTTTCCATTATCAAAACACATTAAACAATCCATTATTATACGAGTATACGTCTTATTTATATAGATTCACGTGCAATTTATATCTTATTTATTTTGATGACGATTATCACATACAATTTGTTACACAAATTTTAATATCAAAGATAAGTTCTATGCGATTATCTATCAGATTACAACTATGTGAATGAATATACTTTGTATTGCAGTTGAATTTTCATATAATTTGTGTAGTTTTGCTAAAATGTTATTGTATATTAATTTCATTTATTTATTTCTGTTTTAGTTTTATGTGGAAACCGTGTTAGCCAAATGACCCGAGCATATGACGATATTGAAGCTGTTACACGATTATTAGAGGAGAAGGAAAAGGATTTGGAACTAACCGTTCAAATTGGCAAAGAATTGCTAGCTCAAAATACACGTTTGGAGAATAGGGTAACCGAATTAGAGGGTGACGTTAAACTGGCTAATGAGAATTTGTCACAACTTTCATACGATTTACATACAAAAAGTACATTATTAGCTGCGTTAACAAATGACGATGAAGGAAGTGAAGGAGGTGAGTTTTTACTATATTTGTTAAGAGACTATACTTTTCAAACTCAGTAAAAATAATTGGACATTTTGCAATAGTTTTCGCTCCTTATTTTCCATTCCATCAGAGTACTCTACTTTATATGCATTTTCATTTACGGTACTTACTTTATTTAATTTAGCATTAATCATTTTAAATTAAAATAAAAAATCTGAACATCTATTTTTAATTTTTCAATCTGATGGCTTCTATTTTCTACTGATTCTATCTGATGAGATGTTTTTTCAACTAGTCGACTAACACGATATTAACACCATCTTTTTAGCCTCGATCCTTCGCCATTATTGACATAAATCGTGGTTAAGTTATTGGTTGACACCACGTGAAAATAAAGATGGGTTGAGTCACCTCGATGATAGTCGGTGCTTCAATACAGTAGTCAAATGGTCTACTATTTGTTTTTAGCTCTAAATGTTATCAAATTTATTCATTATACATCATCTATTTATAGTTTGTACATACATATGTTTATTATCAATATGAACATTAACTTGTTAAGATTCTGTTCAAAACGTAGACATACTCGTACATTTCAAAATATATTTTTACATACACTTCATAAGTATTTTTAATCTTTTTATTTTTATCAATAAATACGGATAATCTTTTAAGTTGTATTTATAATTTGTTTTGGTTTTACTTCAATACAAAAATAACGTATACATTATTCTATTCACATCCAAAAGGAACACCAGTCATATCAAAATCTTTCAATTTGGATTTATTACAAAAAAAGATTTCAACATTGGAAGATGAAAATAAATCATTACGTGCCGAAGCAACACAATTAGTTAAGGAAACTGATGAAGTAGAAGAAGCCGAACAACGTCTAATGGCTGAAATAAGAGCTCAATTGAATAATACAAATTATCAATATGATGGCATGTGTATGGAATTGGATCGCGTTAAAGAGGAAAATAAATTACAACATGAACAAATTATAAATTTAACAACAAAATTAAATGAAGCCCAAATACGATTACATCAATTGACAACAGAAAATGAGGAACAAATATCCAAATTAAGTATTACAGAAGAGAATCAAAATTTATTGGCCAGTGAATTGGTTGAATTTAAAGCACGGTATCAAGAGGTCCTATTGTTGTTACAGGAAGCACAAGAACAATTGCGTAATCAACGAAAACGTGGTCAACCAAGTGTTAGAAGTAATATAATACCTGGCATTGGTTTAGGATGTCCACAAATTGATTCACTCCAGTCTGAACTAATGGAAACATCATTATTTTCCGATAATAGTTTAGATTCGGGCATAGCATCGGATAGGGGCGGTTCGTCTATACACAATATGCCAGGTTATAAAAAAGTGTTCGAAACTGTACGATGTGCTACAAAAAGTGGAAATTATTCAGATGGTTTAACACATTTAAGTGCATTATCATTAAGCGCATCATCACAACCAAGAATGTCTTTATATGCAACATATCCTGGTAGTAATGGTACAACAGCTGTTATTCCATCAAATCATTATAGAAGTGGTACGTCTGGTGGTGCATCATCAATTTATTCAAATAGTATGTATCCAAGTTTTGACAATACAACGATGGGTAATAAATCATATTCACATGAAAGTTTAGTATCCGATTCGGAAGATGGTTATCCGGCTAAGGTATTGACTGGTATACCGGGTGTACCGGGTGCTAAAGATTTAGAAGCCGCCCTGAAACGTTTAACATCCGCTGATGTATTGGCCAGACGTAGTATGTTATCAAATGCACCACCCGGTACTTATACATATAATGATGAATCATCATCACATATTGTACCATTTGGTATACGTACACCGGATAGTATTATGTCAACGGGTTCATCATCTGGTCTATCTGGTATTTCATCGTCTAATCATTGGCGATTACCAGATAAATTACAAATTGTGAAACCAATGGAGGGTTCACAAACGTTACACCATTGGAATCGATTGGCAACGCCAACATTAAGTGGTTTACTTGATGAACGTCCCGGTGTTACAATCCGTGGTGGACGTGGTCTTGATGATTTAGGTTTACAAATGTATTCATTGTCTGACGTTGAAGAGGATGCCGATGAAATGCCTGGTAAACAATATCAAACATATGGTAGTGTTTATACATATACAAATTGTACGGTAATGCATCCAGATGATGGTACATCGATAACATCAAGTGTACCACAATCGCAAATGTCATCACGAATTAATTCGGTTAGCAGTTCACGTCAATCAAGGTTTGTTTGGTGTTTTTATTTTTATTTTGTTTATGTTTTTGTATAAAACAAATTATTTATTAATAAATGTGTTTTTTCTGTTTATATAAAATAGTGCACCATCAACGCCACGACATGGATTATCGAGACGAAATTCTTGTTCTACGTTTTCTGTTAATTTAGGATTAGCATCTATGCTTAACGAACGAGGTATTAAAGCAGTAACACCAAGTGCTTTGAATACACCAGCTGGTCCTAATTATTCACCAACAGTAACGCCATATAATAGTCCAGGTAAATATTTGTTTAGTTTTTTTAAATTTATTTATTATTTTTTTTTGTTAATTTATGATATTAGGGGAAATGACGTTTAATTTATTATCGCGTATGTTTGTTTTTCCTTTTACATGTTAAATTGTCATAATAATATGAGTCAATAGACATATGTCTTCGGCACTGTAAAAAAGACAAAAGAGGTTTTAAAATCGATTGGTTAGACTCCTTCTTATTAGCATGCGATTCTTGGTTTACCTCTGTCTAATGTAGGAATATTAATAAGAACAACGATAAAATACGTCCGTGCATAACACCTGAATTTACAGCGAATTAAACACAAAACCACTATGCAAGATTCTCTACTGCGAGTCACTGGCGTATTATTATCGGCGAATTGCTTTTTCACATTTTGGACATAATGTCAGGTTACTTATGAAACAGTAGATTTCTTTCATGGTCTGTAATATTTTCGAAGTTTATTTCCACATTATTCGGTACTTAACTAAAAATGCAAATCAGTACATCTTCATCTGTTCGCTTCAATGCATTTGCAATTATATTCTAATCTTGTTATGTAATAAGTGATACATTAAATGATCTGCAAAATACTGTCTTCTATTGTTGTTTTGCTAGTCAAACAACTTCAATACGTTTGCCAGTTTTTGAATGCCTGTGCAACAGTACCAATAGTTTAATACGAATCTATACAATATCTAAATAGTAATAAGTAAAGCTTGCTAATCGTTTAATGATTTCGAGCCAACATTTACATTAAGCGTCTTAAATGGAAACATCAATATCTGATTTTTGGATCCCATTAAGACATCATTCGTAAATGGTTGTTCTGTAGGTGCGTAAATTTGATCAATTGTTACATAATTTACCCTATTCTTGAATATTGTTATTTAACGATTGACTATTTTTTTCCAGTCAACAAGATTTCACTTTACTTTGTTGCTTAGCTACATACTCTTATTCTCGTCCAATTCGAGGTCATTTGTTGACATTTCACTTGTAATTGAAAAGTTTATTAATTTATTTAATTTTTTTTTTCACAGAGGGTTCACCACCACGATCCCATTCACCCGAACCACCATTTATATCCGGATTTTTATCATCCAGTGCTGATTTATTACGACGTAAACTTGGTGGTGATGCAATTGGTGAACGTCCATCACGTTTATTGGCCAGAAATAAAATTTTATTATCACGTCAAGAGAAACGTGCATTACGTTCATTACGAATTATGGAAAAAGTTGAAAGTATTGGTTTGGAAAATATTATGCAACTACAATCATCAACATCATCATCAGTTGGTATAAGTCCATTAGCAATACAAGGATCATCAACATTAGATGGTGTACGTTCAAGAACAGCAAGTCCAATGGCACAATTGACAAGCCTTAAAAATTTACCGCATTCATGTAATAATAGTAATAATAGTTATAGTAATATTAGTAGTAATAGTAAATCTGATGATAGTTGTTATGCTATGGATAAAGAAACAATTCGTGCTGTGCTTAATAAAGGTTTTTCGTCTAATGATAATTTAAAAAATGTTGATAATAGTAATAGTAATAATAATAATAATAATAATAAAAATGATGATAATAGTAATAGTTTACATTTAAAAAATAAAATGACAACATCAACAGCAATAAAATCGTCATCACAAGATATTGATGTACCAGGCCAATCTGGTTGTGGTACTGCTATTGATGCACGATTAAAACAAATGCAACGACAAAAAAGTAGACGTAGTATGTTAAATGGTGGTGGTCAGCGACCTGATTTGGGTACGGTTGCTGGTTCTCGTGGTGGTTGTAATAATAATAATAATAATAGTAGTAGTAATAATAGTAATAATAGTGGTGTTAGTATTAAAATTCGACCTGATTTAGGTAAAGTTTTATCGCCAACATCAACATTGGCAACACCAACATCAATAAATAATGTAAAAAGCAAAAATAAATCTGTAAATGAGGAAAAACCAATGGTTGCCGTTCATCAATCGATGACACAAAGTTTTGTGGGCACAATAAGTTCATTGTTTTTCGGGCGTAAAGGTGGACTTTTGTAAATTTTTTTTTCCAGTTTTTATGTAATTAATCTGACGAAATAATTTTTACTCTTTTTTTTTGTTTTTAATTTACCAAATTGTATTTTTTTAAAATTTAGTTTGATTTAAAATGCTATGATTTTTTCTTCAATGATTTTTTTATTTATTTAAATTTTTATATCAATTTGTTTAATAGAGAAAATTAGTATTGATTTTATTTCTAATAATAATAATATTATTATGAGGGTTAAATGGAATGATACGTATTTATGTAAATTTACTTTAATGTAATATTTAATTAGAGTTAGTCTGCCAATTGGACTGCCGGTTAATATTAAATTTGAAAGTGAATAAATTACTTGATATTGTCTTACCAACTATGATATATTTCATATTTCTTATTCAGTTATTGAAACTATTTTTTAACCAGCGAATATGTCTATTGTAATTGTTTTTTCATAACAAGCTTTTTACATTCATTTGTGTTTAATCATCCCATTTATCCATCCTATGGTTATAAAAATATTTATTCGTCATTTTAAAATGATGTGATTTACTTTATTTGCATTTTTAAAGTAAGTCTTAAAAGAAGATTGTATTCTATTTAACGTATGTTTCATGCACGTTCACCAGATGAAATAAATCATTGATTGTTCAGTTTTGTTACCGGTTAAATCGTCCATTGTCAAACATGAATACTTATCACACTTTTGCCATGTTTTATGTTTTTAGTTTTTCAAAATAAATAAAAAAAAAGAATGTGCATCTATTTTAGTAGTACATAAAAAGTAAATAATTTTTAAAAAAAGAGGTTTTAGTGTCCTTGTAATATAATTATTTAATTATGAATGATGTTTTTTTGTGGTCAAAAGCGGTCGAATCTATTTTAGAAATAACTTAAATAATTGTTCATAATTTTTGTTTTGCAACAAATAGAAAAAACACGGTATGAGTAATTAATAAAAATATTAATAAAGTGAATAAAATATCAATTAGTTATGCGACTCAAATTGTTATTCTGAGCATACAGAAAATTATTTCATATGAGAAGATATGATTAAAATATAAAAGCATTTCATTTATTTATTTAATGTAAATATAATTTCAGAAATTGTTTATAGTATTGTCAAATTCTCTCCACTAAATATGCTTTACATATTGTTATTATTATTATTATGTTAAATTTTTGAGCATTTACAGAAATTAAATAATTTTAATTTTATAATTTCAGAGCCAAAAAATTAACACAGAAAAGTATAGCTACATTATAATTAATTAATATTTTTTTTTTTAAAAATATATAGTTTCAATATTAGCAATGCGACTTAATTTCTGAATTTAAGTTTTAACACAAAAAAAAAAAAAAACAAAAAATAGAAAAACACTACGATTAATAAAATAATTAAAATTATGCTGAATTATAAGTAAATTATATTATACATAATACATTATTTGAACATTTAAAATTCATTTCATTTACATAAATATTTTAAAAATATGTTATTACAATTGTTTGTAAATATTATTGAAAATACAAAAAAATATGAGACTATATTACAAATTAAATATGTTTAACCTAACATTATAGTTTAACTTAAAACTGGTTGCTGGGTATGTGATGTGTCACCATTATCATCATTATCGCAAATTATTAATCATTATCGTAAATTGTGACAAGATAAATTGCGATGCATCAAAATCAACCTTTAATGTGTGGAATAATGCAACGTAGAAGATGAAGAAGATGTAGAAGCAGAAAATATACTGCACACCATCACCAATAAATACTCATGAAATTGAATTGGAATTACATTCGACTGACTATTTTTATGGCAAATATTATCATTGTCTACATGACTATTTAACGCTATTGCATACAAGTTTGCAAAACAAAGATCATGAACATACCGACCTCAGAGAGTAGAAAATGTTTCTAGTGACTTAACATTTCTTTCTTGAAAAAAGAAAATGACGATAAACTATGATACAAATGTGCATGCATGAAAAATTAAAATTTTAACATATGAATTTAAACCATAATTCAGTTAACAAAATATGTTGTAATTAAACATTCTGGTACTGTTCTATGCAACCAAGTGGTCTACTCTGTAGTTTAGTAAAATTCCCAACTTATAACAAAATTCAAATGAGGAACATCCTTAAAAATTTTTGCCATAATATAAAATTGTTTATTGAAATATTTTATATATTAATTAATAATATTTGTAATAAAATAAGTACACTTTAACACCCTTTAAACATTTAAATATAAAACAATTGGGCAATGATCGATATAATACACAACACTTGTGACCTTCATATGAAGAAAG
>JANSTX010055202.1:0-10363 GCA_027564355.1 Penthetria funebris
TGCCTATTTTATTTTCTTAAATTAGAGGCATGTCTATTTGAAACCAAAACTATAATTTTCATTTTATTAAAATGCTGATCGCCTGATACTAAAATGACATTTGTCCAAGTAATTTGTTCGAGGGTTATTTAACATAATTTTGCATCTTGCAAATGCTGCTCGCCTCGTAAAATTTACGAATTATTGCATTTTTAGTCACTTTTAAGTTTTATAAATTTATTTTTTTTTATAAAATGCTGCTCTCCTGATACTAACATGATAATTCAATAATTTGTTTGAAAGCTTAAACAAATTTTTTACTTTTTTAATTTATTGATTTTAATTCAACAAATATTTTAGGCATTTATTTTCATTTTAATTATTTACATAAAGCAATGCAATTATTCTAAAATTAAACACGTGTTTTAAATTTAGTATAAGTAGTTTATTGTATTTAATATTATTGTTATATTTGTGTGATGTGGGAAATCATCTCAATGGCTCCAACATTGACGATATTCCTCTTATTACTTCCGAGATATACAAAAATATTTGACTTAGAATTTTATATGGAATAAATGATGAATGTACAAATAAGATCACCAACTCGTAATTGTTCATATATACGCCCTCGACAGATCATGGTATTCTATACATTAAATATATTTAATGTATTTACTGATAGTTTTTGTTATTTCACCAGTTTAAAATCTTTTTGTCGATTGGTCAGACGTGTGCACCTGTCATCATAACCCAATCTAAAATGATTAGGAAAATAATGGGGACACATCACATCTCTGCACAACACATCTGAATGTATATCACCATGTTTTCAACTATGCAATATTCTGCGTGCTACTCATTATAAAGATGGAGAAGAATTAAATGATATTCCATAGATTTCAAGAATTGCCCACATCATAACCACGATTAAAACTGACAGCATATAATGTGTTTTTGTAATCTTTGTGCGATCTGTCAGATTTGAAATTAGTCTATTCCGTTTGGAATACTCAGTTTTAAAAATTAAACTGATCTTATCGTGTATTCGGCCAGCCGCGCTTTGCACCCAGCCGGAATATCATCTTTAAATGTAGTTCTTTCACTGTTTTCCTTTAAACAAACCCTCTTAAATTGTTGTGCCATTTTTGATTACTTCGTTGATAGTGCGAACATATCAATTCATTACCATTTTGTTGATCCAAAGGTTGTTATTATATTATCGTCCAATATGAGACTATTTGTTATTGATAGCTTTAGTGTTAAAGAAAATTAAAGAAGTCGATGCTCTCAAATAATTTACAATCTTAAAATTAAAATTAAATAACTAGATTACTTTATCGCAAAGTTATTAAACTTTGATTTGTATTTTTTAATTATAATAATTTATTATCTAATTTAAATCGATACCATTTTCCACTAAATCCATTATTATTTTATCTATTTAAATAATTTTGGCCTGGAACATTTATTCCCAATAGTATAATTAGTATTGACCTTTTTTTTCTATGTTCAATGTGAACTTATATAACATTCCCAAATTTCGAAATAGTAACTTTTACGATATATTGGGTTGATATTGAATTCAGTTCTGTATATGAACATAAAATTACCCACAGTTATAATTTATTTAAATGTGACATATATTTATATACATCGTTAATGTGGTCCATATTTTAGTACAAGCATAATTTAAAATGTTTAAATTTTAATTAATTTAAATGGTGAGTATTGCAAAAGATTTAGTGTCAATATGGTATACGCGAGAATTCATTTCTAATTGACATTTTTGGAACTTTCATTCATTACATTTTAATTTCAACAAAGCTTTTTCCAGTAACCAAAATGTAGAACCATTTAAAATAATTATTAATATAATTAGTCATCATTATCATTATCATAACCTTTACTAAGTGCAGCAAAATATGGCATTAACAAACAATTGCCATTGTTTACGATTGCCTTCGTGACGTTATTTGGAAAAACAAAATCATATTATTAGAATGCAAAGTACGAATTTATAAGAAATGTATAAGACCTATTTTAACATATGCAGTGGAAACACGCAGTGATACGTCCAAAACTAAACAACTTATGAGTACATCAGAAATGAAGAGCATACGTACTATTATCTTTCATTCACTCAGAGATACAGTCAGAAGTGATAATACCCAAAATGAATGTCAAATTTTAGACATAGTAAGATGGACAAGAACCAGAAAACGTTGTTGGAGATACTATGTTAAAAATGGAAAAATATCCAGATGGAACACGACCTATAGGAAGGCCTCAGAAGAGATGGCAAGAATGTTGAGTATCCGCATCTCAAGGATAAATTGTTAGACACACACATGTCAAGGACTTAATGAAAGAAGAAGAAGAAGACGAAGATTAACTTCTGAATGTACATCAAATATATTAAAAAGGCATTTAGAAATCAAGAATTTGAATTGCGAGTAATGATAAAAGCATGCGAATAATGTTCATCAATTTTGACGGTATTCCAAAGCTTTTAAAAATTGTCCACATCATAACATAATCATGATGGTCGAACGTCTATTTAAAGGTAACGAACAGCGTATATAATATTGTTTGTCATTCGATAGATTGTTTAACTATGATTTTTAATCTGTTGATGTGATCCGTAATTAATCACTTATTTGTAAATGATGCTTCCAATATTTTTTTTACTGACCAATCAAAAGCAGGCCTTAAAATGTACAGTATTCATTTTGTAATTAATTTGAGTTAATCAAACATTTATACTTATCTATATTATTAATCGACAAATGGCAAAAGTTTTTAACAAATATATCTTAAAATCCTGCACCGATTTTGATCATTTTTGTTTTAAAAATAATGTATTCAACATGAGGGTGTGTAGATGATTTTCTTTTTCCCGAAATTTTCCATTTTCATTCATGTTTTCTCTTTTCTAATTATTGTATAGAAAATTTATTACAGCTGCAATATTCATCACACTATCAAAAAATATATGACTCCGTCCATTTTATTGAATTAAAATCATTCAAAATATATTTACAGGAATGTTTAATTTTTTTTTCGTTTGTATTCATAATATTGTTTTTGTATGCACAAAATTATATCTTAACATCAAAAATATAAAATAGATACTTTTTTGGAAGATAATTTTCTCAACATTGATGGTGGACGGTTTATATTTGATTGTATAATATTATCATTGCTGTATAAACTATTGCTACTACAACGTAGAAATAGGCTACATGTGAGACAATTAAATAATTCTGATTTAGATATTAATACGAATATTACGCCCAATGTTGAAACGATTCTTGCCACGATCGCTACTGGAACTACTACAGATGTCATTCATACTCTTTCCCAAACAACTAATATCTTAATTGATGCCTTTAAATTGGCCTTGAAGAACAATCCATTCAATGTTGATTCCAATAATCTTGGTGAAATTTCATTACGTTGTTTATTTTATACGGCCCTTCATTTTATTTCGGAAATTCAGAAGCATTCGCTTCATGTTGTCATAAAGGTAAAGTTAATTTACCACCTTTAACTTCATCTCCAGTTCTACAATCTCTCAGCTAAGATATCCATTCTACAAATTCGAATTATAAGCAAAAATGTAAAAATTTCGTTAACAATATAAAATCGTAAAGCAGATTTGAATCAATCGGTGCTTAACAGTGTGTTTCATTATAAAATTCATAACGTTATGTATCATCGCGTTGGTGGATTAGTTCCGTCACATGGTATGAATCCCCGTTTTGCACAGTTATATTTTTATGATTTTAATTACAGAATGAGTGAGAATCAAAATTCTAATTGCAATAAATTTGTTATGACTGAATTAGCTAATCATTTACATACAGTAAATCCACATATCTGTTTCCATATGGTGAACATGGTTGGCATATTAATATAAACCAATCAAATACTAGCACACAAAAAGTAACAATGGTAATTGTTGAAAAATTTAGTAAATCATTTTTATTTCTGACAATGACATGCAATCCAAATTGGTCTGAAATTTTTAATAAATTAGCACCAAGTGAATCTGCATATTATCGTCCAGATATTGTTGTTCGAGTCTTCCACTTTAAATTATAATCCACTTATTTAGAGTTTCAAAAATGTAGTCTTCCACATGCTCACATTTTACGGACTTTACATGAAAATGATAGAATAATTGGAATAATGGTCCATGCGGTGCACTACAATCAAACTCAGTTTACTTATGTATGTTTAGTAAATGTAAAAAAAACTTTCTTAAACCTTTTTTGCCCGACAACTCATGACAATATAAACCCTATGTATTAACGACCTGATAATGGGATTACTGTTCATGTACGGAGTAGTGACTTAGACAATCGCTATGTTGTCGCGTACAATCCGTATTTATTAGCAAAGTTTAATTGTCATTTAAACGTAGAAGTATGTACGACTGTGAAAAGTGTGAAATATATATATAAGTATGTCTATAAGAGTTCTGATTGTGTCAAGTCATAATAAACGATGAGGTTGATTCTTTTCTTAATGGTCGATACGTTGGTTCCACTGAATCAGCATGGCGCATTTTCGAGTATGAAATGCATTATTAAATGCATAGCTTTTTTCAAACTCAATGTCGACGATTAATCTGCAAGGGATTATTTATACAACGATATACCATACCACCACATTTAGAAAGATTCAACAAAAGTATGGGTTCGACGACAAAACTTCACTGATAAAATAATTTCAAGAATCATATACAGTATCACTAAAAAACTTGTAAAAATTTCATTTGAGACTACTTTTGCTGCATGTTCGCGGTTCAAAATCTTTTCAAGATCTTCGTTATTATAACGGTACAATCTATATGTTCGGCGAATTGCATCCAAGGATAACGAATGGCGAGATTGTTTAAATGAAGCCACAGGTACAGAATGTCCGTTTAAATAACGATAATTATTTGCTTTTATTTGTGGATTAAATGTTCATGCAAATGCATTAGAATTATGGAACGAGTTTAAAGATTTTTTTTTGCGAGGATTTCTTACGTACCTTCGATGAAAAAGATTCAAATAATAGAGCTCTTTTAGGAATTGAAGTTATACTATTATCTCATAATATTTCTTGACCAAGAAATTGGTTTAGCAATTCCACGGTATGTTCCTTCAACAGATTTACAAATTTCTCAACAAATAAATCCAAATTTCATAATTGTATATTTGTTTATAATTTGATTGTATATTTATGTTTTATATTGTATAGCACTCGAATTTCGAGTGGCGGGCGAAAACTAGTATATTTTAATTGACGAAAGGACTTATCGACTATCATCGAGAGGGTTACTATCAACACATATTTATATCAACGTAATGTTACATCGTGATAACTCGATCATGATGAATGTCGGTAATGGCATGCGATCGAAGATAGTATAATTAATAATTTAATTTATGGTTGAAATCTTAAAAGTGTTATGTGCAATTTGCATATGTTACAATATTCTTTGTTATGAAGCTTTTCGCCAGGGATTTGCAGTGTGTAGCATTTTTATAAATTCCCGTAATTGTGACAAAAATGAGACCATTTTACAAATGATATCAACAATATAAGATCGAAATTGGTGGATATTAAAAACTTAAGAACGACATATATGTATCAGAAATGATATCTCAGATTTAAATCAGATACCATATCTAGGAATGTGTTGACTTCGGTTATTGATAGAAGAAAGAAATTTTTACTAGAGAATTTCATATTATACTCTGTCTTATATAATATTCGAAAACAAATAATCAGCAAAATGTAATCCATTGGGTTTATTTCCAGATAAATTGGAATATAATATGGAAAAAAAAGTACAGCCTTTATAATAATAAACTGTTTGTATAATATTTCACACAATTTATTGCCACAAAGGATTCCATAAATTGTTGGCAATCATCGGTATATAATATTCACAAATATCTTATAAAGCCACAAAAATATAATATATAAATATTGTTTTTTATATATTTTCATCCAATATTCGAATTTTATTGTATCCTTAAATTGAATGTATTGATTAGAACTAGAATATAACACAACAGATGTTTGCAAAATGTTGCTGATTGAAAAATATTTGTTTTCATAGATACTCATGCAAAATATCAATAATAAATTCTGAGAAATAATTTGTGAATAATATCTTAATATCTATACATTTCATTAGTGATTTATATAGTTGTTTATAATAATTAATTATAATAATTCAGGATTTCACAAGAATGTAATAAATCCTCATAGTTAAATAATAAATAATAAATAAAATGATAGGTCATCTATCAACAAAAATCAAAATAACTTCCGCTAAAACTATTACAAAGACTATGAATATACAAACTGTCAAAATTTCGACGAATTAATGGACAAAAATCTAAAAGCGAGAGGTGAAATACCTGGGTACATTACATTACATTAAAATATTTCGGTACTGGGGTGGTTAATAAATCTCCAACTATGTAAATTGTTGGTAAGTTCTTTTTTTTTTAAAACAGTCGACAAACATGCACAAATATCAAGATCAAGTTGCCGGACATTCCGCTTGAAAGAAAAGATAGGTTAACTAACCTTAATGATTGTCGGACTCGACAATCGTATATTAGCGTCGACACCACATAGAGGTAAAGATGGATTGACTAACCTTAATGATTGTTGCAATTTACATTTGTATATTAGCAAATGTCAAATATACCATTAGTACTTACATTTATTGTTTGCCTATCCTTTGTCCCATTCATTGCAAATCCGGTTTTTATAACCCTTTTTCCCAGTTACATAGCTAATTCATTATACATCAGTCAATGGGATATTTTCATCCAAAAATTAAAAATTCAATTTATCATCAAGTCGTCAGAAAGTGACTATTGATTGCATAATAAATGTTTTACATCAGTCGATCACAATGTCACAAACAAGAATTTTAGAATTCAATCACATTGATTTTAATTTTTTCTTATGTCCACCTGTGGTCTAGTCGATCCCCTGTTTCTAATCTTGACTCTTAATCTAAATTATTATATATTATTTTCTATCCCGTTATTTCTTAGGGACTAATCTACATATATGTTAATGGAATATATATTGTCGAAGCTACTCCCTAAATGCTATTTGGATAACCTCTTACCCCATTGGTATGTCAAATTTGTTTTATTTAAAGAATCTATTGTTTCCATTTTTTTTTGTAAATAATAAGCGCTTCAAGAATCTTGTTTCACCATAACATATTTCAATGTGTATTATCTATTTAAAGTAGAAAATCTTGTGTTTCGAAAGAATGAAATTCTGAAGGGTTGGGGTTAGCAAATTACAATTAAAATTTCTAAACGAATTATTGTCTGTTTTTTGAAAATTAGGGATATACAACTAACGTAGAAAGTTTAAAAGAATATTTTTAGAAAGCTATAAATGTGATCAGTTTGTATAGTAAAAGTCAATTTTTCAGCAATTGTGATAAATAATTCTTTCAACAATTTCAGTTTTATTTCGAATTATTTCTAAGGTTTTCAGAAACCTAAAGTTAACAATCGAACATCAAATTACCTATTTTTCTTTACTTTACATAGAATCAACTTCTATATCATGGATTTACCACTCTTCAACATATCAGAATTAAATGCTTCTACAATTATAGATGCCAGTAAAAATGTAAATAAATTATTAATAGAGAAATTTCAAAGGAATCGAAATGTAGAAGATCCGGCATTCCATATATTAATTATTCTGTACAGTATATTAATAATATTTGGAGCAATTGGAAATTGTTTAGTTGTGTTGGCTGTTGTAAGAAAACCAATAATGAGAACAGCAAGGAACATGTTTATTGTAAATCTGGCTGTGTCTGGTAAGTTAATTATACTACTCGTATATATATATAATACATTTCCTTTAGTCTATTAATATTTATGTATATTATTAATGAAAATTCCATTCGTTTTTCTCATTATATACGAAAATTATTAGTATTTTTATTATTAAATTTATAGATTTATTACTTTGTACAATAACAATGCCATTAACATTAGTTGAAATTCTAACAAAATTTTGGCCACTTGGTCGATACGCATCACTTTGTAAAATGATTGGCACACTGCAAGCAACCAGCATATTTGTGTCAACAATATCAATAACAGCCATTGCATTGGACAGATATCAGGTAATTTTAATTTCAGCGCTTTTATAAGTGGTGGCCACTGGTTACGTAGTTTGATACTAAGTCGAACATCTGCTGCGGGGATAGGGTACGGTTGCGTCCATAATTTGGAATTTTAGATTTGAATCGGATAGAAATACGATGACGTCTTTTGGCTTACGTAAACAGACATGAATTGGAACCTGGAACGTTAGAATAACCGACGAAAGTGGCGCAAGTGGCTCAAGCGTTTCAGAGGTACAAACTCGATATTCTTGGATTAAGCGAGATTCGACGTAAGGAAAATTTAGAAAGGGCAATATCCGGTGATGAAACTGTTTTGTTTCCCGGAAAACTAAGTCACATGGATTACAGTAGTGGAGTCGAGTGGTATCAACTTGCAGAACACGACAACCAAAGTTATAGCTAGTATCGTGCACGACAGGATCAGTTCAATTTTGCAACAGACTATTCGAAAAGAACAGACAGATTTTAGATATGGTAGGTGTTGTACAGACCAAATCTACACAATACGGATTATTGTTCAGCAGTCGATTGAATTACAACATTGTATATATTAATTGTCGACTTTAAACAGGCATTTGATAGTATTGATCGAGGTATGATGTGGACAATTATTGAAAGTTATGGAATACCGTCTAAATTGATATGATCCGCAGTCTATATAGTGATCCACTATGTAAAGCTTTGCATCGTGGAAGACACAGTGGTATTTTTTATGTACATTCAGGTGTAAAACTAGGTTGTACACTGTCACCACTATTATTTCTGTTCGTCTGGGATTGGATTATGAACAAAGTTAACTCTGAAAAGTATGGTATCATATTGAGGCGACAGGTCGGTGATATTGCAAAATACTCACTTGATTGAAATCCGCAAGGAATTATAAGACTCAGTCGTCCAAAAACAAAGTGGCGACGAACAGTTATTAAGGAGACTGGTATCTTTGGACTATATGGACTATCGTGAAAAATGTCGCTTGTTCGTTGACGACCTATGCTGCCGCGTGCTGTAAAGGTCGAGATATTGATGCCAAGTTATAATTTTGAGATTTGTAGATGATCTTCAGTATCTGTTTGTATAAAAATCAATACTTGTGATAATTTGAGGTTATATTATAACGATCTTTAGTGCACAGCTTCTGTCCATGTAATAAATAAGAATGACATTCAGTTTATTTGAGCTTTCTGTTCATAAGAAAATTAAAAAACAAAATCTTTTTGCACAACAACTGTGATGTAACATAGCAATGACATTGGTGATATTTAAAATTTTAAATTATTATCATCCTTTATAAATTCACTGTTTTCCAACCCCTTGATATTAGAATTTATTAAATGATTAAAATTAAAAATTTATATAAATGCCATAACATTTTCATTTTCCATTTCAACAGGTTATCGTCTATCCGACAAGGGATAATTTACAATTTATGGGCGCTGCATTAATACAAAGTGCAATGTGGTTATTTGCATTATTATTAGCATCACCAATGTTTCTATTTAAAACACTTGTACATTATGATATAAATTTACATAGTTATGGTATTGATACGGTTGCCTATTGCATTGAAGAATGGCCAATTGAACATGGAAGAGCCTATTACTCAGTATTTTCATTATTTGTTCAATATTTATTGCCAATATTAATTGTATCGGCTGCATATTTACGAATTTATATTAAATTAAGGAATCGTTTGCCAATGGGTGGTAATAATAATGAAAATAATGTGACGATAACGGAACGGCATGTGGAACGTGAACGTCGTATGAAACGGACAAATTGCCTATTGAGTAGCATTGCCATAATATTCGGTATATCATGGTTACCATTAAATTTATTTAATTTATTTTCGGATATTTATTTATCAAAACATCCGTTAACACAAAATATATTGGTTATTTATGCAGTTTGTCACATGATGGGTATGAGTTCGGCCTGTTCAAATCCATTATTATATGGATGGTTGAATGAAAATTTTCGTAAAGAATTTAAAGAAATCTTATGTATAAATAATAATTCAACTAATATAATAATAGATTCAAATGGTAGAACACAGACAAATAAACGTCAACTGGGCGCGGCTGAAGTGACACAGGTGGGACTGTCAACTACAAAAAATAGAGACATGCTTGATTCAATTGTTACAGAAAATGGCTTATCCACAGAATTGACAGTTTTAATGCGATAAAGTATATTTATATT
>JANSTX010055204.1:0-10362 GCA_027564355.1 Penthetria funebris
GGTGTAACCAAATTTTATTTAAAAAAATTAATATAATACCATGATTAATATTGGCCACAATATTTTTTAAAGCATTTTTAAAAAAAAAAAAAAAACAAAAAAGCAAAGAACTTAATAAATAAAATAAATTAATAAAAATTAAATTCAAAAGAAAAAATTTAAAAACACAAATTCTCAGGAAAACGCTAAGAAAGAAATATTTTGGTTTTGTTTTTGTGAATGTTTTTGGCTTTTGTGAATTTTCAAAAGCGTAAATTAAAATTAAAAATAATTAAATTTGAATAAAAAAAGATGAAAGCACTAAATTTTAATCATTTTAAATAATTAAAAAAGAGAATATTTATTCAGAATAAAATTTTAACTTTAAAAAAAAAAAGAAAAATGTCTAAATTTGCATAAAAATACCAATTAGAAAAGAAAAAAAAAAACAAAATATTTAAGTGGTTTTTATAAGCATTAAAACAATTTAAATTGAGTAAATAGTTACGAAATCGTGGTAAAAAGTCTTAATTTTTTTATTAACTAATGATGTAACAATAATATTTTTGTGTACAGCATTTTGAAAATAAAAATCAATAAATAATTGTGTATGTTTTGATGTGAAAATGTGAAATCTTGAGCGTACCTTGCATTCCGTCACCAAGTGCATCTGTATCTCTTTGTCATTTTACCATCGCTTTTTGGATCACTACCAATACCAATTTGGAACTTGTGTTATTTTGTTTGTTGTTGTTGCATAACGTCGAGAAATTATGCCCAATGCCTTCTTTTACATCCAATGTTAAATTGGTCCAATTATCCCAATATACGTTGAATATGCATAAGCCTTTAATAGAATTGGACCTTTCTAACCGTATTTTTGGCAATAACTAATAATGAGGTCAGATAAAGATCATACTGAACTACGTTAACAGAAAGTTTATATCAACCTTTTCATTTCCGTCGTAACCACGATGTTGTAAATTCTATAAAAAATAAACTCGTTTACACTTTGTCAGTTGATCTGTCCCTCTATGGAGAATTACAAGATCATCAGCGTATCCTTGTGTATTGAATCCCTTCATGTTAAGTGTTTGTCAGGTAGTTTGGTAATAACCAATGTTGACAAAAAAAAAAAAAAAAAAAAAAACAGAAATAACACTACTCCCTGTGGTCAACCCTTGACTACCATGACCGAATATTGCTCATTGCAAATGTTTGAATAAATGCCATGTTTATTTAAAGTATTTTCAATTCACCTAAAGTATGTATTATCAACGGTACCCTTTATTCCGATAAATGCTGCTAAAACGATGACCTTTGAAGCACCTGCACTTCGTGTCATAATCTAGAATTTTTTTATCGAATGATCGAATACTGTGCCAACGAACAGCTAACATTTTGCCATACTGTTTTTGGTGTCAGAATCTTCACTGTACTCCACATCTAACTACTGGGGTAATGACAGTTCTTCGCCACTATAATTAAATATTTCTTACCATTAATTCCATCTTATCAAATAGTTTTAAAAGTCAGTTTTTTCTTTTCCAAAATTATACAAGATCTCCATTTGTTTTCTCATGAAAAATGTTGGTACATTTCATAGCTGTGTGAAGATTTGTATCAGAACATCATAATCTTCAGAAGATGTATTTTATTTAAATTTGCTAATATCTCGGAAACAGTTATTGATAGAGTTTCCGTGTATGAGGATGAAATATGTAGAAAATCGTTGCGCATCTTTGGCAATTGATAGCGATGCTGAAATTTCACGTACGTATTATACCGTTTACAGCATGTCCCTATCTCCAACCGTTTGCGAGATATTGCAATTTGTGAATCTGATGAAAAATGTTGGTACATTTCATAGGTTTATGGATTTGTATCAGGACATCATAATCTTCAGAAGATCTATTTATTTAAATTGCAAATATGTAGGAAACGGTTATAGATAGAGTTTCCGTGTCTGAGGATGAAAGATGTAGAGAGTCGTTGCGCATCTTTGGCAATTGAAAGTGAAGCTGAAATGTCAGTAATATCACGAGTTTTTTCATTTTTTTTAGCCTAATTGTTGAAGCTGAATATTTGCCATATAGGTACAAAAAGCAGTAGGCATTATTACGTATTTTACCGTTTACAGCATGTCCCTATCTACAACCGTTTACTAGACATTGCAATTTTTGTTTCTCATGAAAAATGTTGGTACATCTCATAGTTTTGTGGAGATTTGTATCAGAACATAATAATCTTCAGAAGGTCTATCTGATTTAAATTGCAAATATCTCGGAAACGGTTATAAATAGAGTTTTCGTGTCTGAGGATGAAATATGAAGAAAGTCGTTGCTCATCTTTGGCAATTAAAAGCGATGCTAAAATTTCACGTACGTACGTATTTTACCATTTATAGCATGTCCCTATCTACAACCGTTTACGAGACATTGCAATTTGTGAATCTGATGAAAAATGTGCGTACATTTCATAGTTTTGTGAAGATTTGTATCAGTACATCATAATCTTCAGAAGGTCTATTTTATTGAAATTGCAAATATCTCGGAAACGGTTATAGATAGAGTTTCCGTGTCAGAGGATGAAATATGTAGAAAATCGTTTAAACGTGATGCTGAAATGTCAGTAATATCACTAGTTTTTTTCATATTTTAGACTAATTGTTGTAACTGAATATTTGTCAAATGAGTACAAAATGCAGTAGGGATTATAACGTATTTTACCGTTTACACCATGTCCTTATCAACAACCGTTTACGAGACATTGCAATTTTTATTTCTCATGAAAGATTATGGATTTGTATCAGGACATCATAATCTTCACAAGATCTATTTTATTTAAATTGCAAATATCTCGGAAACGGTTATAGATAGAGTTTTCGTGTCCGAAGGATCAAATTTATAGAAAGTCCTTGCGCATCTTTGGCAATTGAAAGCGAAGCTGAAATATCAGTGATATCACGAGTCTTTTCATTTTTTTACCTTAATTGTTGTAACTGAATATTTGGCATATAATAACAAAATGTAGTAGGCATTAGAAAATCGCTGGACATCCTCGGCAATTAAAAGCGAAGCTGAAATCTCAGTAATATCACGAGTTTGTTGGTGCGATATATTTGATCAAAAACACAATATATACACAATATTTAGTCTGAATATCATTCCAGAAATTGAGGTCGAGCCACAGCTTACACTACAAACAACTAAAATTGGGTTGCTGAAATTAAATCTGACTGAAAGTGATTAGCATTCCACTAATATTAAATAAGGAATTTGTATATAACTCTGTATCTTCATGCATTAATGGTCATAAAATATTTTACAGCACGTTATCGTTGACTATGCAACGCCTCCCTCTTGTGTTTTGAAAATCAAAAGGTTTCGTTCAAATTATTATTTTATAAGCACCACTTTTACATTTGAGTAATTCAGTACATGAATTTCTCAGTCACAATGTGATATTTACTCTACAAATATTACATCATTTACATGATGCTGTCAATAATTCAATTAATAAGAAAAAAAAAAAAAAAACTAAATAAAATATTGATTAAAAATTTTATATTAAATCACTTTAAATACTTTCTATTGACAAATTAATTTTCAATAAAGTTTTGTCATCGCTTAATAATTTTAAAATGTTAGCCTCAAATTTCTCGTGTATTAATGAAAAATCCATAATACTCATTGGTTTACATTCCATCCAATATCTATCAAATTCATAAATTAAATAACAATATAATTTATGGAATGCTATAATATTGGGCAGAACATCAATCGAATTATAGAAATGAGTTTTTGCAACACCTGATTTAAGTAAATTATATGTTGTTGATGTTAAATTAATGCCAACAATTGCCAATGTATAACCATACAGTGGATGATGGGAATGTGATAGAACTTGTAATGCTGCACCATTATATTCCTTTGCAAAATATAATAAATTTTCTAAACCAAGAATGCCCATACCACGGAAATCTGTTTTTGGATCATCACCCTGTACAAAAAAAATAAATAAAATAATAAATAAATAAAATGAATAAAACAAAAGACGATTGTTTTGTTAATTAAACAATAAAATTTACCTGAAATCCAATAATTTGCCATTGTTTCGTTATTCTAGCTGATAGTTTCTCATGTGGCATCAACAAATTCCATAATTCATATAATTTTCGTTCATGATTGATATCATCACAGTCATATTGTATGACACGCATTGATTCAACAATATGATAGAGTCTTCGGTAGCCCCAAATACGTTGTGCACATTTGCCAAATAATTTTGAAAAATCAGGATGAACATTTGGATTTATTCGTTTAACAAACAATACCGTTCTTATGGCTCTCATTGTAATTTCTTGTTTTATTAATTCATCATCATCATTGGCTTCATTATCGTCATGTTGACTATCAATTTTTTCAACTAATTCGTTTAGTGTTTTAATCAAGAATTTAATTTCCTCACTTCTGGACAATACCAATGATTGTTCAATGGCTTTTGTTCGTGCTGATCCACTTTTAAGACCATAACAAATTCTTTGTAATTCACATAATCGTGTACATTTTCTAAGAAACCATTTGATTACTGGGCGAAGATAAAAATTAACTAATATCACAATATTATGTATGAACATCTTTTAGTGTTTTAATTTCAATTAAATGCTTTTTTGCACAAACTATCGATCGTTATTGTCGATACACATTTTCAAAACCATAACAACAGCATTTACCATAACAATGTAAGGTGGAATGAGGCTGTTTTTTTTGTAATTAAAGTTCACTTTTAAAAAAGTGCCTATCAGTGAATGTATTCGGATTTTATCAATGATTTCATTCTCATGTTAACACTGTTTTTCTTGAAATACATACTAAATAAATGAAAATAAATAAAAAAAAAACAATACTTCTCTCAACATAAAATCATTATATTGACTAATGTATTATTTAAATAAATGTACACACGTTAATTTAACTGATATAATGCAATTTTGCATACAAAAAATAAACAAACGAAAATAAAAAAAAAAAAATTGATGTCACCAGTGTGTAACATTGTCATATTGACATTGCTGGAATATAGCAGTGGTGCCTCTTTGGCTGAGAAATCACAATTGATGTTAATGTCATTTGTATAGTTACTCGTCAGAAATTCACCACCTTATAATGGCGCATTGATTTTTAAATATTTAAATCCCGTTTGTTTGATGGTTATCCAATTATCTGATAATAATTTTTTTTTTGTAATTAATACTCGCAGTTTTTACATCATATAATATGTAATCAATCACTGTAATGTTAAATGTTTTAAAGATTATAAGGAGGTAATTTACCCATCAACATCATAGCATAGGGCATAGGGCATCAATGAACAATCGCCATTTCACTCGATCTCTGGCCAGCGCCTTCACTTCGCTCCAAACCATCCCACTGTCACTAGCCTCCTTAATGACGTTCGTCCCAACGTTGTTTTTGGACCACCAGGTCTTCTATAACCCTGAGCGTTCCAGTTAAGTGCATACTTTGCAATATCACCCACTGGTCGCCTCAGTGTATGGCCGATCCAATTTCACCTTCTTCAGGTGATAATCCTGTTCATTGCCTTTAGGTCTGCCAATCTCCACAAATTCTCATTAGTTGTTATGTTTGGCCAGAACATTTTTAATATGCGCCTAAGGCACCTATTGACGAAAACTTGGATTTGTGACACGATGTTATTTGTCACCTTCCAAGTTTAGCGGCCATATAATAGTACCGGTAAACATTTACTTTTAAAAATGCGCAACTTTAGATTCATTGAAATCTGTTGTTGACCGCCGCAGACTCCATTTAGCATACCATACATTTGTCGTGCCCTTTGTATGCGGAATTTTACATCTGTCTCAGCACCACCACCAATTGTTACATAGCTTCCCAGATATTGGAAGTCGTCTACTTCAACTATTTCTTCCTCGCCGACTGCCAGTCAACATCCTGACTGTTCCTTTCGAATACCTGCTTGTAAAACTGAACCAATCCTATCGTGCACGATAATAGACAAAACCTTGTTTATCGTGTTCAGCAAGGTGATACCACGCCAGTTCTCACATATACTCAAGTTACCCTTTTTCGGCAATTTGACAATGAACCCCTCTTTCCACAAGGCTGGAACATCATCAGATAACCACACTTCACTAATAATGCGATTAAATATTGTTGCAATGGCCTACAAGTCGACTTTCAGCATTTCTGGTGATATGTTATCGGCCCCCGCCGCCTTACCGCCCCTTTGATGTTTTACAGCGGATTTGATTTCACCACTACTCGTAACAGAGTCCCTGAATCGCCTTGTAGCCAGTCTTCGGTCAACTGGACTTTGAGCAACCTGAACTTCGGGTCTATTCAGTAGCTCGCGAAAGTACTCACTCCATCTTCCCATTTGTTGTATCTCGTTTAAGATCGGCAAACCATCCCTGGATTGAATTAGACGTTCAGTTTTAAAACAGCCCCCGGGGTTAGTTTTCCCACCAGCCGGTAAGTTTCTCTCATATTATTTGAGTTTGCAGCGTCTTGAGCCCGAATTGCAATATTATCAAAAAAATGGCGCTTATCCTGCCGTGCACTTTTGCTAACCATCTTGTCCAATTGACTGTATTGTGTATGTAGGCCCTGTCGTTCCATCGCATTTCCGTTGTTAATAATATTCTTTATTTCTTTTCTTTTCCCTATTAGACTCCATGCGGCATCACTAATCCATTCCTTCCTTTCGTAATTAATGAAACCAAGAACGTAATCCCTTACCTGTCTCAATGCATCCGCTACCTCATTCCAGTCTCGTATACCGCCGTCACATGTCAAGCGATCCACCCAATCGTCTGTGAATCGTTGTTTTACCGCCTCATTACGAAGTTTAGCAACGTTTATTCTTCTAGCTGTTCTAGGTTGCCTCCTTATACTTGCCATAAGTTTTATTTTAATCTCTCCAATAACCAAATAATGGTCACAAAAAACATCCGCACCCCGATAGCTGCGGACGTCAAGTAGAGAATTTCGCCACCGTTTACTAATTGTAATGTGATCTATTTGGTTTCTGGTACGACTGTCAGGTGAAATCCAAGTCTCTTTGTGTATTCTTTTATGTTGAAATATGGTGCCACCAATCACAAGGTTATGGTTAGTGCACATTTCCGCGAAGAGTTCTCCATTATCATTCATGTCACCCAATCCGTGTGTACCCATGACAGACTCCCAGCCCATGTTGTTAGAGCCAACCTTTGCATTTACGTTACCCATGCATATGACGATATCCGGTCTCTTAATATCAGCAAGATAGTGCGTAAGTTGACTCTAAAAAGCCTCCTTGTCATCAAGCGATACCTGCTCCGTAGGTACGTAAATCTGAACTATTGTTACATATTTAGCAGTACTCTTGAATCTCGCCCGTTATTATTCGATCCGATATCGACATCCAGTCGACAAGACTACGGTTTGCAGAGACACTTAGCAATAAACCAACTCCACTACTGTGATCCATGTGATTCGGTTTTCCGGATAAGAAAAGGGTTTCACCAGCGGATACAGTCCTTTCTCCGTTTTCATTCCATCGAATCTCGCTAAATCCAAGAATATCGCCATACCTCTTGCATTCTCGAGTCACCTGCGCCAGTTTTGTCCGTTCAAGCATTGTCCTAATATTCCAAGTTCCAAATCGTGTCCGTTTTCGTAAGCCAAAAGTCGTCAATCTTTTTGTGCAAATACTCGTAGCTAATCAAAAGTACCATTTAATTCTTTCATTGAAATAATGATCAGAAAAAGTTTTTTTGTTATGCTCACATTAAATAACCTAGGTAAAATTTGAGTTTACTAAATATTAGTGAATCCGTTAATAACATCTTGTACTTAGTGAGTTTAGATTGTCTTAAAGACGTCTAAAGATAGAGGATTGATATAAAGTAGCTGATACATGATAATTGAAATCTTACTCTATTAACCATATTTCAGAATCTTTGATACGTTCATAAGATGCACAATGACTTACTGCATCTTTCCCTCATACAAACAACTAAGCTGTAGCTCGTTTTAGAGATAATTAGATTTCTTCATTAAAAATATGTTATGATTTTTTAATACAAATTCAATAAAGTACATAAAATATAGAAGGTTTTAGTGAACGAAAATATTTGCCATTAGACACACTAATGTTTCTATTTTACATAATTTTGACTTTATGTATCAGTAGAACATGATTGTCAGTCGTCATTGTGTGAAACAAAAAAATTGAAATATCTGTTGAACGTCTGAAGATAGAGTTTGCATATAAAAGTAAAAAAGTTGCGAATAAATTTTAAAATTTATATCATCAACATCATCATATTATAGCATCTACGCCTTATGATATGACTATATAGGTGTTATTATGACACTATAATATCTATGTTTTTAGCTTACGTTGTCAATCAAGCTACTCCATTCACCACCAATTACTGCATTATACAGCAGCAGAATTCCACAATCAATCACATTGCCGAGTTTAAAATCATTTAAAAATTATATATTCACTCATTGATTGGTAGACATCATATAGATTTCAAAATGAAATAGAAAAGAACATAAAATTCAATATATACGCACTAATGACGGTTTCATTTTAAACGAGACTAGTGAAATGGACAATGGGAGATCTATTACATAAACTAGTTGCTGAATGCGTCTATAGTTCAGGTTACTAAAAGTTCATTTAAAAGATTGCCGCCGGTTATACAAACATTTAAAGATTCTGCCATAAGTGAATAAAAAGATCAGATCCGCATTACATTATCAAAAGTCGTTGTTGTTGATTCACTATATTTCCATGTGAAATAATGACCAAGATAATGATTGACATCAAATTGTATTTTGTACCAAGCCTGATAATTTAGGTATGCGTACTCGTTAGCTCATCTTTCCAAAGTTTCATTTTGATAACTTGAAGCGTTCTCATGTTATCGTGTACAATAAAAAATCAAATCAAAATACCAAATATAATGACGTCAAAATGCCTTACTTCTAACGAAAAAGTCACAATCTTTTGGTGTTTTATTTCATATTCATCTGACATTTACCACAACATAATTATATTTGAACATTTTTGGTATAACTGTACAAATTTATGTATATAATAATATATATCAACCCCTAAAATCTTCTTCGCCACGTTGTTTTTGAACGACCGAATCTTATATGTTGCCCTGGGAATCCTAGTGAAGTGCGGACTTTGCAATATCACCACAAATTCTCATTTATTATTGTATTAGACCCGAATGAATTTGTGACACGATGTTTGTTTGTCACCTTCCATGTTTTGCATAATTAGTTTTAAAAATGAGCATCTCCTAGACTCTATTCAGCATACCAAGCATAACAAAATAAATATCAGTTGTCAAGAAATATAAGAAATATTGAAAGTTCTCTATACTTTATCTATTTTTTTTTAGTCATTTATCGCCAGTGAACTTATCTCCTCGACATACAACTATTCAGTAGTTTCGCCTTTATAATATTGATCTTTAGAACTGTATGTCATAGGTCAGCAAAGTCAAGAAGTGGAATAAACTCTAGTTATTAATTTCTACACATAAATACTTGGAGTTGAAGTTAAATGTGTAGGAGAGAAATATAACTTTATTTTTGGTCAAATAAAATTACCAGGATTTGATAACAACGTGAATATTGTCTAATAATTTGAAAGAAATGACAGATTGTGCATTCATGTGAACTAAGAATTGAGAAGATTACTGTATTGTTGAGTGTTTTCTCAATTGGTCAATAAATACTATATACCTCTTCATTGTACCGCGATCACATATCAAGAATTGATTTTTGATCTAATAGTACTTTATTTACGTTTAAACAACTTAAATATGGAATATATTTTTATTGTATTTAACATTAATGTCGAATGATTTAATTATTGGTTTAAATATCTTTATTATCTAATCATATCTTAACCGTTACGTACTATAAGCGCATAGGATGGAATTATGATATTAATGTACTAGTTTGTATAAGAACAATCACACAAATAGTTGATTGTTTATACAATTGAGTTAGAGTGATGTGTAAATCCACTGCTAGCAACCAAACAAGATATTAATATTAATATTTTTGAGCACGGTTACACTCCATAAATGGCAGGATGTTAATCTGGCATTCTACTTACTATCAATATATATTTAACTATTATATATTGGTTTGTCAATAGAATTTCTTATTTGATTTTTAATTTTGCCCACCAAATATTGTGGTCCAGAAAATGGTCTGCACTGACAGCAGACCATTTGCAAAGGTGATTGCAACTGGACGCGTCCACAGGTTGCGGATAGTGGAATGGCTTCCATATGTGGTATATGGGGGTTACCCGAAA
>JANSTX010055205.1:0-10362 GCA_027564355.1 Penthetria funebris
CTCTTGTATTATATTCCTGTAATTTTGGGCTATTTTGCAATTCTATTTAATAAATACTTATGTATTATGTTGTGATCGGTTAAACAATTCCCAGGGCCTACAATAATTGGCGATGCCAATTATATTTCTCTCGTTTTAAAATACGATTACACCTACGAATGTTTTTGGTCTTCAATTTTATTTGAAATTTACCACTCCTTTCAGCAAATAATTATAAAATGTATAGTAAGTAGTTAGCAGTTTATAAAACTATTTGTTAATCTTATGCGAGGGCGGTCACTCCAAGAATTTAAAAAATAACAGTAACACATTATCAATAGTTATTTTATAATTGCTATTATAGAAGATCAGTAATTATGATTAGGATCATCTTAACCTGTACACCACTTGAAGAGACGTCAAACACGATATTAGCACTGTTTAGTGTCGCTATTTCTGACATATATTATTGTGATAGAACATTCATTTGTTTCAGATTTAAGTGTTAATATTTTAAAAGTATTTTTATAAATATATCAATACAGCATTTGTCATATAAAAATGCCCGCAAATTGTTATTTAATATACATCCTTAAATTAATATAAAACTAAAGTTTAATTCAATACATTCTCTTTTGATCATATTTTTATAGATCAATCAAAACGATAAAAGGATATTACAAACAGAGCGACAACAGGCTACATTCTCTGACAGAAGTCAATTAAAATTTGCACGTCGTTTGGTTATCAAATTGGGCAGTGCTGTAATAACACGTGAAGATGAAAATGGGTTAGCATTGGGAAGATTAGCATCAATAGTGGAACAGGTAAATTAAACAAAAAAACATCTTATTTGTGTATATAATTGTGCATATTTTTGCAAAATATTTAATATTTATCCAGCATAAATAGGAAATCTAAAATTAATCCTGTCCCATTTATAAAATTCAATCATGTTTCGCACAAAAAGATTCCTTTAAAATTAATGTATGTACATGAAATGCATACGAAATTAAATGCATTGCATAAAAATGTATAATAAGCATAATTTTTGAAGAAATGCATAAAGAAGATAAAAAAAGAATATTTTTAGTTAAAACTACTGAAGCTCGCAAATAAATCATTAAGCTGTTATATTATACTAGCAATTTGAGACATTGCTTTTGCTATATGTAAGTTAATATTAACTTAATAAACGTTTTACTAGCGAATACATCTCGAATAAGAATTCCCTCTCACAGAGTCATAAATGTAAATTAATTAAAGACAATTAAAATTACATTATTTAACATACTCGTACACATAGTTCTCAAAGTTATAAAACATGATTTAAATATAATTATATGTTTGTGGTGTTACTGCCTAAATACATGCATGATAATAAAATTTATAATAGGAAAAATTTTATTTTACCCGCAGGTCAAAGTTTAAATTGTCAACATAATAAGAAGGATCTAAAATTTTATTAACATATGTTAGCATAAAGACAGATTTAATTATTAATATACGAGTATGTACAACCTTCATCGTGGGTTATTACTGTTTTTATTTACACTTTATTTGTACTATACTTAAAATGTAAAAAAAAATATTTTTTTGAAATAAAATTTTATTTGCGAATATATGAAAGCGAAATTGCCACGACTGATTGACATGACGATTCCATTAAATTTCATAAAACATATGATGTTATACTGACGAATGGAGTAACATCGATATTACTATAACCTATCTTCATATCCAAGCTATGAAGCTGAAAATTCGTTCACGATATACAACAAAAAATAACGTGTGATCGCTTCTAAAAAGACTACTGCGCGTGTTTTTCGATTATGGGCGAAAAAATATCGTTCAAAAATTACAAGTAAATTTATAAATATTGATAAAATCTATGCGATCCGTTTGGATGTATATAAAATATAAGTAAATCAGTTATTGTTTTCTAGTGCTAGGATTGTATAGTAGAAGCAAGAGGAACGATGACATGCACAAAAACATTTAAATAAATCTCTTATTTTGCTTTAGAAAATGTTGTTTTTCATAGTTTATAAGCCGTATATAAAAATGTAATTTAAAAATAATATTTTCTTTTTATCAGGTTGCAGAATGTCAATTGGATGGCAGAGAATGCATAATGGTAACAAGTGGTGCAGTTGCTTTTGGTAAACAAAAATTAACACAAGAATTGTTAATGTCATTATCTATGAGAGAAACACTATCACCGAAAGATCATACACGTGAGGTATGGAAATCATATTCATTGTACTATAGATAATAGCAAATTTATGAATTTAATGTGAATATTTGTGTAATCAAATTTACTAATATAGCATTTCATCACTTTAATTTCATAATTTTTCGTGTTAATCGAGTAGAACGAATTTATTCTACAAACTTACGAAATCCACAAAAATTTTAAATTTCCAAAAAAGTAAACTATCGCAAAATAATAAACATCAACGTAATATCAAATAAATTTTTCGCACTTTGAGTGCAGTAACTGTTACGGTGTGAGTCTCGACTTGAGTATTTTTTAAATTCGTGAATCTTTACCAATACCAGCAGCTTTTTGTAAACAACGAAAATCATGCACAATTCAACGAGAAAAGTTCGATTTTAATTTATTATGCAAAAATAGAATGTTCTCTTCCTTTACAATGAATATAAATATTTAAGAACCAACAATAAATTCATTTTAATATCGGTTTTATTACAATGTTTTCATATTTGAAATTATTTTCATTTAATTTAATTAAAATTACTTTTAATCTTAATTTAAAGTATTTAGAGGTTTATTTTATGAGTGTTTCGAGATTTATAGATGCTGTAGTATGTTATTGTTAAGTAAATGTTATGAGACAGTACAAGTAAAAATTCAATAATGTGTAAAACCGTTTTTACCCGTAAACAGGTTTAAGTCTTTGATTTGAATGTAAAATTCCTTTTAAACTGACGTCGCGTTGTAATATTTTTAAAAAAAATACCTTCTTATTAAATACATTCATTAAGCATTTTCATTATTAATTAATTTTTTAAGGATGCTGGAACATTACTTGAACCAAGAGCAGCAGCTGCAGTTGGTCAATCAGGACTTATGTCATTATATGACGCAATGTTTGCTCAATATGGTGTGAAAATTGCTCAAGTAATTTAAATATAACATTTTGCAGTAATTAAATATAATAATAAGAAAATATATTCTCCTTATAGGTGTTAGTCACCAAAACAGATTTTTCCAATGAAAATTCCAGGAAGAACTTATTTTGTACATTATCAGAGCTAATAAGTTTAAATATTGTACCAATTATAAATACAAATGATGCTGTTTCACCGCCCATGTTAGTTGAAAATGATGAAATATCTGGGGTAGGTTCAAAAAGGGTCGGTATCATTTTTATTTTATATTTGCATGTCTACTAACGATTTATTTACCCTCTTGAATTGTTTTAATATTTATCTTACTTTATTTCTTTGTTTTAATGATTGTAAATAGAATAATTCTATGAAATAAATTATAGGTAAGTATATATAAGCTATTTAACATAAAATAAACAATGTGGGTGAAAAAAAAGTATAAATGTACTTGTACATAAATAATTAGTAAATAGTCATCATGAAACATTGGAGCGTATTGAATGCAAGAAAATATCTGTAATTGCATTTTTAATTTTTCTAGACTAAATTACATATAAGTAATTTGGACACGATTGAATTAATTCGATATATTGCATCACCGTATTGTAGCTATTTTTACAAGGTCATTATTTTATTTTGTTAATTTCCCCATTTCTATTCCAGCTTGAAATTCTGGTTTATATATCATATTTCAAGAAATCTATGGCCAATGTAAATTTAAAGCCATCCAATGTAGAACAGGCACATATACAGGATGTTTTCTGCATATTCCTGTTCTTATTGACAATACCGACACATACTTTGATTTTTTAGCTTCAAGTAAAAATTTGATATAAAATAGTAACAATTCTTACTGTGTTTTTCTCCAATAGTAAACAACATTTATTATTTAAGAGTGGTCAATGGAAAAACTGTCATCTTCACCCGGGAACATAGCGTGTCAACGAACAACTGCCATTGTTCACGATCTCAATATCACTGACCGGCCGCAGCAATTTATGCATTCCACTTTTTTCAGATGACAACTCTGGAATTCTGCCAGTATGTACCAAATTCTTATTGATATTGTATTTGGTCACAAAATTTTACGTGAACAGAATTGTTACGGTAATAAATATAGAGTACAATTTATCGAGCCAACTAACAAACAAATTGCTATACTTAAAATGTACTATAATTATTTTATTAGCATGTAATTAAATGTTAATACTAAACAAATACATTTTAAAAACAACCATAAATTCAAATGACTAATTTAGATTTGATTGCATATCCACAATTTTAATCAAATTTATTTTAATTATTACAGTTTATTGCAATAAATGATAATGACAGTTTAGCTGCAATGTTAGCAGCAGAAATTCAAGCAGATCTTTTAGTTTTGATGTCTGATGTGGATGGAATATATAATAAACCACCATGGGAGGATGGTGCACGTCTAATGCATACTTATACATCAAACGATAGAAATTTAATTGAATTCGGACATAAATCAAAGGTAAATGATCTATTTTGTGTGTAATAAACTGATATCATTGTCATAATCATCTATATATGTTTACTAGTATATACTACTTGTGTGCACATAGTCGCTTCACTAGGGTATAATCTGGAACGTATAATACGAGTGTATAAATGATCGAATTTAACCCTACTATATATACTGGACGGACTTGGTATCAAATGAAATAATAAATAAATATAATAAAACATAAATCTTCATGCAACACTTATTGAAAATAATCTAAGTTTCTAACTTACAAATCGCCTTATTATAAAACTAAAAATATGTAATCTAATAGAAATTTTGTTGATAAAAATGCAAGATCAACGAACTAGTCAACCGTAACTAACTTGATGATATAAAGCTTCTGCAGTAATTAACATATATCAATTCAAATTCACTGAGTGCATTTCGATTATAGTCTCATGATCAAAATTATAGAAAACCCAAATCTTAATCTACATTTATTGGTTCATTGTTCACCAAGATAAATATGGAATGAATTTTAAAATACGTGCATCGATATTTTTCACATTTAAACCTTATGATGGATCAACTTTGCTCAATTGATAATAATAAATATATAATACGAGTAAAATGATAATGATTAAAAAGTTTGTTTTTCTTTTTTATATTTTTAAAATTAAAATTATACTTATTTTATTGCTTTGTACGTGATTACATTAGCATTTTTGTACTCCCTTTTCTATTTACCATTTTTTGAAAAATAAAAAAATCAAATTATTTAATTTGCAAATCTTTACAAAATCGCCAGTTTATAAAATGTTCATAAATTTAATTAAATAAAATATCAACAGGTTGGAACTGGTGGAATGGATTCTAAAGTTAGTGCTGCAACATGGGCTTTAGATCGTGGTGTAGCTGTTGTCATATGCAATGGTACACAAGATAAAGCTATTAAAACAATAATTGCAGGTAGAAAAGTTGGAACATTCTTTACGGACACATCAGCTGGTGGACCAGCACCAGTAGATACATTAGCTGAAAATGGTAATAAGTATATACATAAATAAATTTGAATTTTAAATAGTTCAACTTGGGTGTATCATACAGTTTTTTAATTGGGCTTTATTTGGCAATTTCTTCATAATGTTACGACTCATCCATGATTATATTGTACAAAAAATTTACAAACATTGTAAATAGATATTTCTAAAATTAAATTAATTTACCATACTGAGTTAGCCCAAGATCATAGTAGTATGCCTAACGATAACACGAAAGGAAAACTAATTGAAATTAATTGGAAATCACATTAAGATCCTGGATTTAATAATATAAGAAAACATACCTTTGCTATAAAAAAAAAAAGATAAACATTCATTTTTTTAAAATTATAAATAGTCTGAATAATAATTATACACAGAAAACAACAATGACTGTTATGGAATCATTAGGAAAAGACAAATTAAAAATGTAAGAAAAAATTTAAAACCAATAAAAATTTTATGCTCGTATTATAAATCAAATAAAAAAGGGTTTCTAACAACTTTCGATTAGTCCTTTTCCAAATGAAAAAAAATTATCTTTCTATTATTAAATTAAAGTTATTAGTCGATATATAAAATAAAAATGGAAATAAAAACATTAGAGACTACATAAATCGAAATTGAACTATAATTTAACAAGTAAACATTAGATGGAATCATTAACACATAATTTTAATAAGGACAATATTAATTATTTTGCGATCAGTCGACAAACGCGATATTAACACCATACTAATAGCCTCGTAATTTCCGTTATATATCGTGATCAAGTTACCGATAACTCCGTGCGAAATGGTGGCTTGAGTAAACTCGATGATAGTTGATCACTCCAATATCCATAGTTGATCACTAAGTTGGAAATGTACCTAATGCCAATTCTAATAAAGTATAATATTTTATATGTTCATATAGTTATAATATTTTTATGAAATTTAAATGCTAAGTAAATTCACATGCAGGTTAGTTTAAGTAACTAAACATTTAATAAAGTTTCTCATGCATAAGTAATATTATATGAAAATGTACTGTATTCGCATATAAAATTGAATATACTTTGAGGCAATCCTTTCTTCACAACAACCATATAGTAAATTATGTTAGTAACATATTAAGTTTAAAACTAATTGATTATTCTGAATGAATATGTTTTAAAACTTTGTAAGTTTTAGTAAAATTTTAGCTCGGAACATAATATTATTTGTACAGATAAATTTAATGCCTTCACTGTCTATATGTCAAATATACTTTGTTAATAGCTGGTATATAATATTGAAGTGTCATAATTTACTTAACATAATTTAAGAATCAATAAATAATTGTTCATATATAATATGCATATAATTTGTTTATTTTTTTAATAGCACGAATTGGCAGTCGAATATTACAAGGACTTACAGCTGAAGAGCGTGCAGCTAGTGTACATACTTTAGCAGAATTACTTATAACAAAACAATCACAAATTCTGGAAGCAAATGAAAAAGATATTGAAGAAGCAAAAAAATCAGGCATTTCAAAACCATTATTATCGAGACTGTCATTAACATCAGTTAAACTAAAAAATTTGGCAATTGGACTGAAACAAATTGCGGACTCTAGTAATAAGGTGTGTTTGTAGTCGCGGTAAAAAAAAAATCACCAACAAATTAAGAAGCTAGAGGCTATGTATTTTAAATTAAATTATGTTATCGTCGGCTCACAAGATGCGTAAGCGCAGTGACTATTGGTTTATCGGGCGAAAATTTCGACTAAAAGTGATCTGAATTGTACCAGAGATCTATCTATGTAAAAATATGAAAACATGATTTTGTATAGTTTGATATTATACAACTCGAATTATAGTATTTAGTTCTATTATCAATATCTAAGTATTGGATTATTTTAAAAATACTATAAAAAAACAATTATGTGTTAAAAATAGAGCACAAGTATTTTTTTAGCAAGTGCGATTTTTACATTTTTTTCTACCCTTAATAATTATTTTAAAAAATAATTGTAACAGAACTCGATACAGTGGTTCTTTGCATATATTCTGCGTATTTTTTCTTCTTTCTAAAAATCAAATTTTGTAATTATTAACATATTGTTGAAGGTCTATCAAAAAAGTTGAGAGGTAAACGGATCATTCCAAAAGAAATGCTAATAGGGTTTTCGTCGTTGGAACATCCCCTATCGAATGTATATCGTCACTACGCTCGAAGCGAAAAATGGTGATTTAGCATTTCATTCATTGTATATTTAGTTGCAATTCAATTAGACAACTATGTTAAGGGAATAAAATAGTTTGACAAAAGTAATTTAAATTGTCGTTTAAATGTCTATATAATTTGATACAAAATTGAACAGAAATTATATAATTTTGCTTTTTAAAGCATTTGAGTTGAATAGTTGAGTATCAAGAAGTTTTGAAAATTTTATAATTGATATTGAAATTTGCTAAAACTTTGTATACTTAGCTGTATATCAAACAGTGTTTAAAGTTTACCTATATTAAACCAGCTAAGAGACTATATCATAGTTTAATAAAATTTTGATTAAGTTTTACATATTCAAAACATAACAAAATTTTACTAGATTTAAAAAAAAAAAAAAACTGTTACAAAATCCTGATAAAAGTTCATTTAATTATAGATTAAATCATGAACACAAACATATATTATTATGAATATGATTATCTAAATATTATTTAAAATTAATATAGTATTACGTATTACATAAATATAGTATAATATACAAATAATAAAATTCATAAATAAAAATGTGTATTAAATATTTTTATAGAATGTTGGCAGAATTTTACGTCGAACTAAATTAGCTGATGATCTGGAATTAAATCAAATAACAGTACCGATTGGTGTTTTACTAGTAATTTTTGAATCGCGACCAGATTCATTACCACAAGTTGCGGCACTTGCAATGGCATCTGCAAACGGTTTATTATTAAAAGGTGGTAAAGAAGCTGCCCATAGTAATAAAGCTTTAATGGAATTAGTTAAGGAATCACTTGCAACAATTGGTGCTGAAAAAGCAATTTCATTAGTATCAACACGTGAAGAAATTAGTGATTTACTATCAATGAATGAACACATTGATTTAATTATACCAAGAGGATCATCGGAATTGGTGCGTTCAATACAAGATCAATCACAGCATATACCAGTTTTAGGTCATTCCGAGGGCATTTGTCACGTTTTCGTTGATAAAGATGCAAATTTAAATAAAGCGATTAAATTAATTCGTGATTCTAAATGTGATTATCCATCAGGTAAATGACATACATTCATTTTTCATTCTAAACTTTATTTTAAAATTATAATAACTGAACTGATGTTTGTTTTTTTTATATAAAAAAAAAAAAAGCATGTAATGCAATGGAAACACTTTTAATTCATGAGGATTTAATGAATGGTAAATTTTTCGATGATGTCTGCAATATGTTGAAATCAGAAGATGTAAAAATTCATGCTGGACCAAAATTATTTAAATTATTAACATTTGGACCACCACTGGCAAAAACACTAAGATATGAATATGGTGCATTAGAAATTACAATTGAAGTTGTCAGTTCGCTCCAAGATGCAATCAATCACATTCATAATTATGGCAGTGGGCATACAGATGTTATTATAACAGAAAATGGTTTGTAGTTATTTTTTTTTTTAATTATATAATTATGCAATTTTGTTAATAATCTATGAACTTAAAAGAAATTGAATTTTAAAAATCTTATATAAGAGTTCTAAATGGTATACAAAAGACAAACTGTGTTCTGCTATTGTTTCTAATATAAATCTACTGGCAGTAAATTTGCTCAGGTTGCAGGGGAGGTATTAAACAATTTTTAATTTATTAGTTCAAATATTACAAAATATACATACAATTTATTTCATCTGAGTTACGAATTAATGTTTTACCAATGTTGGTGGACATCTCTAATATATAATTTATATTTCATATTAAATGTGTCTACAAAAATAAATTTACGTCTATTGATTTTATAGATTCTGCTGCAAAATTCTTCCAAAGTCAAGTTGATAGTGCTTGTGTATTTCATAATGCAAGTTCTAGATTTGCAGATGGTTTTAGATTTGGACTTGGCGCTGAAGTTGGCATATCTACTGGTCGTATACATGCTAGAGGTCCAGTTGGTATAGAAGGTCTATTAACATCAAAATGGATTTTAAAAGGTATAGATCATGCAGTCGCTGATTTTACTGATGAAGGTTGTCGTACATGGCTACACGAAAGTTTACCATTGGATTAATAGAAAATTATTATAGAAATTATAATCGAAATTTGTATATAAGTTTTAATGAATACTATTATAGAAATAAAATTATTTATATCAGAATAAAATTTTAAATCATTTTATTTCCTAAAATGCAGAAATCATTCTATTTTTGAGTGTTGAAAAAAAAAAAAAACTAGAATAAATATTTGATAATTTTTATAATTTGTATTTCAAAATATATATACACATCACCAAAAATAAATCAGTTCGGACATATTTTTTATGTGATATTATAAAGTCTAAATTATTTATCAATTATCATTCATTTTGTTCATGTTATAATGTCTTAATTCTGCATTGTTCATTATAATAATAAAACTTCAATGAACTAGTAATACTATTATCAAAGAACCTTATTTAATATTGAATTGGGTCATTTGCATAATTTATGTATGACATCATTGCTATACATTGTGTTTTTACTGAGTAATGATATATATACGAGT
>JANSTX010055207.1:0-10361 GCA_027564355.1 Penthetria funebris
ATACTTATATATTATGTTGTGATCCGTTAAACAATTTCCAGGGCCTCCAATAATTGGTAACCAATTATAAGTTTCTCATGTTTACTTTTTTATTATTCGAAGTCTGTATTTATGATTTCTAAAGCAATTACTAAATAAGTCTGAATACACAATTTAAGTGTTTTAAGCCATTATTTACAACAGCTACAAAATTTAAACTAATCAACTACTTTTTTAATTAAGCATTTAATCGTTAAAATCTGCTTCTTTCTTTTACATTTCTAGGTAATTATTTCAATTAACTTTGACCTTTGTATACGATATGTAGTATTATTTGATCATTTAGAGAAAGTGACGACTTAGATTATTATTACTTTTATAATAATATGTTTTACTATAAACTGCACAACATAAAACATACACTAGTCATAAAAGGGCAAGTTATTTACTTGTATTTTCTTAATTTTATAAAAAAAAAAAATGTTGATTATTAACTGGTTGAATGACTTTCTCTTGGCTTTATTTATTTTTATTTATGTGTGCGATGTTATAGTTCAACAATTCCGCAAGATCAACACATTATTGGAATTATCATTATGATCATGATGATATGTTTATAGTTTGGCAATGACCAAGTATATTTTTTATGATGTTAATTTGCATATTTCAAGTATGCGTGGTACTGATCATAAAAGATATTGCAATAACTGTTAAAATACAAAAGTACGATATTTTGAATCACCATAGATCATGTATCACGTTTATCAATTCACATGTAATTCCATAACTATATTCAGTATTATATTTATCATCAATCACTCAATCAATACTAATGTTTGCTTAAAATCGAAAAATAACAATTAATCGACTGTCCAATAATATACACATTCAAGGCAAGAAGTATCAGATCAGAAAAATGCTTGGTTAGAATACATCGACACTTAAACGGGGCCGATCATTTATTTTAGGCTACCGAAAATTCTACTTGGTATGGTATTTTGAGGCTATGTAAAATAGAGATGGCTGAGTTTTTAATAGCTTTATTCTTTCTAGTGTGTGCTGAGAAAGATATCAAGCTAGTAATTTAAAACCTAAAGTTTTTGTACAGATTTTATCTAAAATATTTTCTAGTTGACATCAGCAGCATTTTATAAAATTGACAATGTTAATGCCAATGGGATAGCTCGGTATTACATAGTCGTTCTAGCAAATTCGCTGGTTGTCGGTTCAAATATGGCCGCCATTTGAATATTTTTCAATTTGAAAATATTTTCTTTAATAAATAAAAATGGTTGCAAATTATTTTCATTCATTCGCGGTTAAGGCGAATTTGATTTCACCTCAACTTGAAACCCAATCTTTTAATTGTAATTGCTATTGGTATGTTTATAAAATTGGTATATTCTTTCATGTGATTGAACTTGTAACAATATTCTGTCCCATTATCATTATATGTCATATCATTATCTAACTGCCTTTGTGGTCGTCACATTATGTGAAACATAAAGCTATGTTAATAAGTGTTGCTTAAAATATCTTGTGTCCGGATGACACATGTCAAATCCTTTCATTATTTCATAACTAAAGAAACATTTTTACAAACTTTCATTATGTTCCATAGGTCTCACCTATATTGTTGTCATATGCTAAACAATTCGCTTAATTATATTTGTGTAATTTTCTGTTTTGCTCAGTTGCATATAGTAATCAACATAATATTCGCATTTCAATAGTTAAATCCTTTTTTATGATCACATAACAATATGTGTAACCTATTTGAATTCAGGAATGCTAGTACAGTGAAATTCAGGTATCTTTCATATATTAATGCATGTATACATCTTATATGTTGTATGTATTCATAATTATTCTTGAGAAAGAAATCTTCAATTAAAATATGCTATAATTTAATGCAGAAAAACTAATTTTCATTGTTCACATTTATTCATATATGCTTATTTAAAAAAGATGGATATAGTATAGAGTGCATCTTTTATTTGACTGCTATTTGAAGAGATTATCAGTGCATAGAGAAATTACATATATGTACATGTACATCTCATAGAATTTATTGATGTCATTTGACCTTTCTATCTTAACAAAAGACAACTTTCCCCGCTATAAATTATTGAAAAAGAAATTATTTTCTCATCTTTGTTTTGTAATATAAATCAAAATCGACATATTCCATATGGAACATTAAAATCAGACACACAATATAGTCAAATGCGTATACTTTCCACCTGTAGCTATTATGTGATCATTAGACACATTGACTTTCATCAGCTCGTGTGGCGGAAGATCAACCACACATTGTTTTACGAGACCTTTGTTTTAGAATATTGACAATGTATTTGATGTTTCTTTACTCGTATTGGCTATGATTGGTTATATATTTGAAGTACATACGGGTGTAAAAACGGGATATATACTGTCACCACTTTTGTTCCAGCTCGGACTGGGTTATGATCAAGGTAAACTCTGACGCGCATTTTTTTTTTTGTATACTGGAGTACACTTTGTTCAAGTAGGCTATTGACCTTTTATATATTCATTTTATAGAATACTGTAGTCAGAATGTGCACTTATATTAGTATCATTTGCATGTCGGAAGAGAGTATATTAACCTACAATTCCGAATGACATACGAATAATATTATTTTAACCGCAGCACATTCATGGGGAATGGGATATGTTAACCCAAGTTAAATCACATTGTGAAAAATTTACAGAATCAATTTTGTCTTTCAACGGGATTCGAACCCAGGTCTATCGTCATGCTAGTCTAGCGCTTTACCAACTATGCTACCATTACCATATACACAGCATCATAGTATCAGATGGAATCTAACCGGTCGACTTTAAGATTTTGACTGTATTGACGATATTTGTTCGCTTTCGTCAACTAAGTCGGACATGAGAGTGAAACTGGAACGACCTCAACTGATAAGTCGATCTGAAGATCAATGTTTAATTATGAAAATTGGTATATCGAGAAAATGTTCTTTTGCAGTCACTGTCGAAGTAATAGCTGAAGTAGAGGACTTTCAATATTTGGAAAAGTTTATTTTAACAATTGGGTGCTGTATGCAAAAAGCTCGACAAATTTTTGGTATGTTAAATGAAGTCTTGGAAGGTAAAAATAACATCGTGTCACAAATTAAATTTTTCCATCAATTGATATCACGACGTTATTCCACTAATTGAGTATGATTGCTACGATATAATATATTTGATGCAAACTTAACCATTTTACATTGGCGATAAATCATAAGCCCAAGTTCGGTAGTAGTCATTTCTAGAAATTATTTTTTTTCCTATTCCAACATAAAATTACTGTTGGCCTTTATTGTTGAAATCTTGTGATTTTAATATGTATAGCAACTAGATTTTGAAGTTATCGGCAATTAATATTACTTTGTTTTCTTTACTATTCATTCGGATTTATTTAGTTAATCATCGTCTTAAACTGCTATACTGTTTTGAAAATATAATTCATTCTCTATAGATAATATTATATTCATTCTCTATAGATAATATTATACTAATCAATCAAATGTATGTGGATTTAATTAAATATGGATTTTTGAAATTTATTGTTAGTTAAATCTGATTAATGATATTGTTATACAACTATCATGCCACTGAGAATTATATTACACCACTATTATATCTTATATAATGACCGAGAACAGTATAGACATTTGTGGAAAACAACTATTGAGAAAATACCGGAATATTCTAAATATTGATTATTATATACTATATAAGCGATGGCGTTGCAGCTATTCATTATTAAGTAAAGCATCGATTAAGAAGATAGACTACGAGAAAATAAGATTCAAATGAATTTGTAACGTATAAAATTGTTATTTGTTATAATTTGTGAAAATTATTGTATTGAATAAATTAAGTTTGTATTAAATTGCAAGTGATATTTTTATTATACTACATAATAAAACATAGCCTTTTCGTTAACCGCTCAGCCAATGCTAATTATAAGGAAGAGTTATTAAATAAATAGAACAACCACCTTAGCAGTTTTTATAACAATATTATACTGAATATCACTCAGTTTTAACATTTAATGGATTCTTACCACCATACCACCATATTGAATGCAATATAACTAAATCGACTGCAGATATTTTGCATAATTTTACTTTCAACTCTCTTTAAAATTATTCAATTTTTTAATTTAATTAACTAACTATATTTCCGTGTATACTTTTTTTTGTAAAAAATACAATTGTTACCAAAACAATATGAGTACTGTATATCTTATTTGCATTACTAATTAATATTTTTTGTTTTGATGGTGCAATTTATTGCTACACATACTTGTATGATCATTAGATCATATAAATTATATTTTGATTTGAATTTACATTAATTTCCGTTGAAATTAAAATAATTTACTAAAATTTTCATGAAAAATTAACTTATATATAAATTGTAACAGCAATACTTGTAAATATTACGGTTGTCGGGTTTTCCTTTCTTAAAAATTGTTTTCTCAAATCCAATAAACTTTCGTTATTATTTTGAAGATTTTTTTTACAATTTTTTCGTAATGTTCATCAGCGAGCATAATTAATTTAGCAATTGTTTACTTTTTTTTCCTTCATTTATCTTATGTTTTAATGTGCTTTCTAAAAGCATTTATAATTATTACGACTATTGGTAGTTCGTAATCTATTAATTACTGTAGCAGATAATGAACCACAACAAAATCTTAAATAACTCGATAAATATAGCTAATATGCAGATTAACTTATTCCCTGCACAATTAGGTAGTTTATTGGAGAATGTTTTACTCATCAAAAGTATTATAGAGTTATTCATAATTATACTAAGAAAAGCAATTTCAGATAAAAATACTTAAATTCTAATGTATAGCAATTAGTTATATGAACAGAGACTCTGGATAATAACGTAAATTTTTCACCAGAATTGATAGTTCCAAGACATAAAAGGTACAATTATGTAGCACCTACTAGTAAAGTATATATGAACATACAACATTAAGCATTAAACTTGGTAGTTGTAGATTAACACATTACTCAAATTATTGAATAATTCCAACGATCAATTACGGCGTTCACTGTATTCGTTTCTTAGAAACTAATGCCGTTTTTCGGTTGATATTTTAAATAATATATAAAACACAACAACAACTATTGAGGAGTAAAGGTTAAGATAACGCACGGTACTATCGATAGATCACAAGTTTTATCTTGAGAGTTATTGAGATAAATTTTGAGGCAGATTCGTATTATACTATTGGCAAAGGTGGAAAAAGACTGTAAATCTTATTAATGTTATTCGACAGGAAAATGAATATATAAGACAGACATTTGCTGCTGATTTCTCGTCTTTTTGCGGCAAAATAATGATAAACTCGCAATTTCATTGAAGCGAACTGGTTTCATTAATTATGTTAGACAGAAATGTATCAAAGACGGTACATTACATTTTATACTGCGAAGCATAAGGACAAAATACAAAATCAATTACATCATTTTAAGGTATAAAGGGGTGGCCAAGGTCCTTGGTAGTCCGATCCATTTATCAAAATTTGAAATTTTTCGCGAGCCGCAATTAAATACGTATTTAAAAGGTATGCAAAATAGGACGGACGATTATGCCACTGTTTATGTTCGTTCGCGCAGTTTTCGATGTGTCATACCATTTTTAACTTGAACGGAAATGAAATTTGTTACAATGAAGAAGGCGATAATACAATAATAGACATGGTAGAAAGTTGGATGTCTGGAAAATGCGATTCATTTAATAAATTTTGAAGCTAATATTTGAAGTGATAACAAAATAAAATAAAATTATTATTATTATTATTACTATATATTTCTTCAATTTTCTTCAGGAAGGGAAATTAATTTCAAAAGTGTAGTCGAAAGGAAGAGTTTAGGTGTTGTATATTGTTTTGGATATAGGATCCAAGTAACAGTACTGATTACACTTAAGTAGGTGAATTTTACTTTATAAAACAGTGATACAAAGTGTTAAAACTATATTTGCTAATATACTCATATATTAGAACAATAGTGATGAGGAAGCATAATTTAACCAATTCTGTTCATGATCTTATATGTTATTCAAATTTAAAAACTACAATATATGGTTCTGTTCAAGGAGGGCTACATGCTAAAGTGGAATCAAAAATATTGATACGATGATATTAATAATATTTTGCAGTACAACCCTTATGATCAAATTTATCAAGGTAAATTTAGTCGAAATGAATATTAATGTCTATTTTTTTAAGTTCACGTGGGCTATTGACACTTTTATATTCATTTTTGAATAAGGTACGCAGAAAGTCATCTAAACTTTTACACCTCGAGGGCACATAGGGTGGCATTACGATGTTAATTTACTGTTTCAAATATGCATGTAACATCAAATGTAAATTCCAATAATTATAATTGAAATTTGCCAAATTGGAAAATATAGAATCAATCATAATTATCCAGTTATACATTAGAATATTTAAATAGAGTGGTGCATAAACCCTCAGCTACCTATAATTTGTTGCTGAATTGTTTTTTCAGCAAGCCGACAGTAACCTCTATGATAGTCGGCCACTCCATTCATCACCTCCACTTCATTCTTCACCAATATAATTATCTTCTGTAATGTGGACAGAGAGTATATTAACCTACAATTCCAAATGACAATGATATTATTTTAAGCGCAGCACATTAATTATATGGGAAAGGAACTCAAGTTAAATCATAAAATGATAAATTTGCTTAAATAAATTATGTCGACAATGGGCATGATGTCAAAGGACATCCAGGATTGAAGGGTATATAGGAGAATATTATCGCTACCTTTAAATAGTTTAAATTTCGAACCAATGAAAAGTAAAAGATGATAAAGATGAATTACCCATAGGATTAGTCAGAATTATGTGAACATGAGAATCATGAAGAATGAAGAAGATTACTAAAACGTAAAAACACCCGCATCTGAAATCTTAATGAGTTGAATAACTGACTTTGCGGTCACATTATCCTTTCATTGTTCCATTGATCTGGTATAGTAGAATTTTAAATAAAGTTGTAAAAACATAGAGCAAGGTTCTAATTTGTGTATAGGATTAACCAGCCTGTTTTTTTTCTGAATACTTGTACTGAAACTCTGCCCTGTACAAATACTAAACATAATAAATAAGATGCATACATTCATTGTGTTTATTACGTTCAGTATAGTAATGCTAAGACGGTTCTTACATACATACTCGTATATTGCCATTCTGTTGGAATATTATCAGATGAGCATACTGATAATATTATTGAAATGTTTTCGAAGTCTAGGTATAGGATTCCTGATGACATAGTAATGACCATGTATATTTATAGTATTTTCCCAGCAAATTTGGTTAATTTTAGAATTTCGTCGTCTATTTTTTAAGACTATTACTTATTTTAAGATAGTTTTTAGTTGTTTGGTTTTATTATTTTTAAAAGCAAAGGAAAATTTAGTCACATTTTATAAAAGATTCAGACAGAGCTGAATTAATTCTATTTTGAAATGGCTTTCACAATACCTGAAGCATTTTTACCGGTAAATGTTGACAGAATTGAGAAAGTGTTTGTTTCGCACAGAACCATCCAAAAAGAATAATTGACGAATTGAAAAGTGTACAAATATTAATTAGATTTTTCCAAAATAATCGTCTATTTTTAATAGACTATTAAATAAAAACATATATTTTTGTAATACTACGCGTATATGCACTACTGAACACTTTCGTTAAGGCGCTACTAAAGTCAATGAACTTAAGCTATACATAGAAAAATTACAACTTAAAGTGATTAATCATGCAATTGAATGATTTTTTTGATTGACAATTGAAGACAATAACAACTAAAATATGTTATTTATTATTATAATTTCCAATATTTTTTAAAATAGAAAGCTTGTAATTGATAAATAAACAATGAACATTTTCAATTTTATATTACCTATTTTTTAATTTTTTTGCTGTTACTAAAGCCGCATATGCACCCCTTGAAAGATGATCAGTTCCATTTTGTGGTGCACTGAATTCGCTTAATTTAGAACCGGGATGATTTTTACTGAGAAAAATACCTATAAATAATAGACTATAAAATTTATAAAAATACATAAATTTCTGTTAATTTACCATTTTTTATAAGCTTTGGTTCCTTAATATCATACAATTCATTCATAGCATCTAATCCTTGTATTGCAGCAATTTGCAGAGCTATGTCTAATTCTGATTTTTTCTTTTTGGCATTTTTTGTCAAGTTTGTAGATAATTTATTTGAAATTTTTAATTTTCTTGAATTTTGATTCATTGCATTTCTATGGCGATAATCATTGAGAAATGGTTTTGGTATGTTGTTTTCAATAAATCCATTTGATTCATTTAATTCATTAGTAGTGCTATTTGTTACTGTCGCAATTATTGAATCATTTAAAATATTTTCATTATTTTCATTACATGAATTAGTTTTTATAGTTACTAATAAGAATGTAATTATTATTATATTGATGAAATTATACTGAATATTCGTCCTGTAAATAATAATTCATTATAAATTTAAGCAACATATCGTATTTGCATATATAAATTGTAAATTGACATTTGTGAATGAAAGAATTTTGATATCGATCGTTTAAGTTATAACGGACCCACAAATGAAGTGACTATGCGACTAATTTCAAGTTTGCCCAATACATATTTTTTTGCGGAGTGAGTGCAATTCAGAAACTTTTTCCTTATAATTTTTTAGTATGATAATCTCTTGCATTTATAATCGATTGCGATTGTATAATAATAACTAATATTATAATAGGTCATTCTTGTAGTTTTTTTGCTGAATTAATTAATCAAAAGTGACCAAATTCCAGTATATACAGTTATCTTCAGCAACCGTGCATTCTTCATGCTTTCTCTAGCAATGTCAAAATTAGTCGTCAACATAGCATACAATGATTTTTTTGCTTACAACACATCCCAATTGTTTAACAAAACATACAAACGCGTGATTATAATCGATACTGGAACTAATCGAAATGAAATTATTCTAAGTGTACAGTTTTCTGGTCACTCATACAATGGCAATAAATTTCCACAGGACTTGACACCATCCAATAAACTAATGTGATACAACAATTTTTACAAAATAACATCCCAAATTTCATTCCTTTGCAACTACTCGCCGGATTTAAATACAACAGTTCATATGTTCCAAATAATAAAATAATATAATAGTTTGAACACAAAGTGAATTCTTACAATTTTCAAAACTACAGCATTTTTAATTGATTACACTTAGAGTGACAGACTCTGTAATCTCATATCATAAAATCAAGTATACTTGCATCGGTAATCACACTTGGACTTTTTATGTGAGATGCAAGCACTACGAAGTATACAAATAGCTCACTCAATTCATTTCAAATAGCTGTACTCAATTCATTTCAATTCAAAATTCAAAAATCCTTTATTACATGGTATTTGTATAACAAAAATTTCAGAAAATTCTTGAAGGTTTGTTGGCGTAAGTATAAACTGTGGGCAAATTGGAGTTTGATTGGAACTGAAACTGAGAAAAAAACTAGTGTCTAATAACTAAGATTGTAAAATAATATGGTAAAGTGTAGGGAGAGAAAGAAGCTAGCTGATATTGAAGATCCGAAATAGATGTCTATCTATGTGGAGTAACAGCATTCATGAAGTATTGTTCGAGCAGAGACAAGTATCCGGTGAATAAGTCTCACGTTAACCGATTTATAGAGGTGTTTTGGGTAAACATGACATTTATTAATAAGGAAAGTTATAGATTACTCTTATTAAGTAATTGTTAAAGGCTTCTTCTTCTTCTTCTTCTTCTTTCGTTAGGTCATGGACCTGTGTTTTTCTAGGACTTCTTATTTTCTGTTAATTTTGAGATGCGGATGTCCAATTTTCTCGCCATCTCTTCGGAGGCCTACCTATAGGCAGTGTGCCACCTGGGTATTTTTTCTTGCAATATTTGCGATTCTGTTATCTGGCATTCTATCAACGTGGTCTCTCCAGTAACGTCTTCGATATCTTCACTTCTGATTTGATCTCTAAGTGGATGACCGGTGATAGTACGTAAGATCTTCATTTCTGTTGTCCTCATTAGTTGTTTCGTTCAGGACGTATCACTACGGGTTTCTACTGCATATGTTAAAATAGGTCTTACGCATGTTTTATAGATTCGAATTTTGCTGTCTAGTGACATGAACCTGTTTCTCCAATTGATGTCACAAAGGCATCCATACATTGATGCTGCCTTGTTGGTTTGATAGCGAACCTCTGCAGAAACATCTCGATAACTGCTTGTTTCTGCACCCAAGTA
>JANSTX010055208.1:0-10360 GCA_027564355.1 Penthetria funebris
ATATATAATGACTTTAATTTAGGGTGATTCAGGTGGACCTTTACAAATTTATCATCCATATCAAAAATGTATGTATTCAATTGTTGAAATAACATCATTTGGTAAAACATGCGGTATTGCTGGTAGTCCGGGCGTGTTTACAAGAGTATACCCATATCTTGAATGGATCGAATCAATTGTTTGGAAATATTAATTAAATTAAAATTGTATTTATATTTAGGCAATGATTATTTTCTGTAAAAGTATATTAAAAAATGACTAAAACCGTGAATAGATACTATTAACAATTGATATCAATTTTATATATATGTGACCCAAATAAACAACTTAAAAATTAATGATTCTCGATTATCGACTTATAATTTAAAAGCAACTGAACGGTTGTACTTAATATAAACAAAGAATTTTGTTACTTATTTTATTTGTGGTAATGCTAAATAAATACTGAAGATCATGTGATACAAATACAGTGACATTTGTACGAAACTAGATATGAGATATTCAAAAAGAGTACGCTGAAATAATGGGTTACAGATTAATAATAGAAATTATTATAATTTATTTTATTAGAAAAATAGATATGTACTACCAGCGACTGTATATACAAGAAACATAGAGTATTTGTGTATCTAGGAAAAAATGATTATATGCACATTAAATATAGACCTAGCGTTCGTGTACAATTGAAACGAAAAACATCAGTTGAAGACAAATAATAAATGAGGTGGATGATATGTCATCAACTTTGTTAGTTCAACATACGTTAATTATGAAAACTTATGTACTCTCAAACATAATATGATAGAAGTTACTTGTTATATTTTCTAAACATTTTGGAATTTCTCATTATACCCTTAGATCAATTTTGCTTCATGTTTGTCCGAGTTTTTCTAACATAATATTTCATAAAATTGATACAAATCGTCGTAATGAAAATAATTTAATATTATTAAAAGTTCATTTAAGATGCTAATGACAAATTATAAAATTGGTACATAATTTTACTAATTGTAGGTCCAATAGTCTTTTTTAAATTACCAAATTCAATGTTAGCTAAAAGATTTTCAGCCTCATGTATACTTTCACATTGACTATATTGCAAAATTAATGATCGTGGTGTTGGATATTTATTTGTTATTGCAATTGCTTTATCAATTGACAATGATTTCAATTGTAATAGTTGTCTAATGAAAAGATCATGTATTTTAAAATTACGCATTTTCACAGTGGATTCATTAAATTCTTTAAATTCGACAACATCCAATTTATCATTATTACTTTGATCTAATTTCATTGGTTTAAACTTTGAAATTAGCATCAGATCAGTATTCTGTAATGAAATGAAAACAAATAAAAATTACATATTAAGAAAAATAAAAAAAAAAAACAAAAAAAATCTAATCTTACGGTATACTTTTTTATTAATAAATTTGTTAGCACTGCCAAATATAAAATTGAATCTCCATGCGATTCAGTAAATTTAACTAAAAACTTATTATGTACTGTTGTATTTGTGGCCGCTTGTAATAAATTTTGTATTGGTAAACCAATATGATGATTGTTGCCATAACTTTCAATTAAATAAATTACATTTTGTAATCCACTGTCCTTGAGACGAAATTTCTGTTCATGAAAACGTCCATCTTTAATGCTACTTGCAAAATCATCCATACGCTTTCTTTCAATAATATATGGTAATACAAGTTCACGACCACTTTGATCTCTACAAATCCATATAAAGTCACCAATATTTAAGCGACGCACTTCAAATTTTATATTCTTCTCATTTAAACCCTTTAATGTCGTATCTAAGGATCGTTTAGATTTTCTGTAATTATAAATAAAATTATATGATATATAATTTTGTACTGTACTCATCTAGATGAATATTTACGTATTCGGATATGATATTTTCTATGAGACGTGAAACACCAAGAGCACAATATGTCGGATTTTAATAGAAACAATACTTATAGTTGTGAAGATGCGCTATGTTTTCAATTCAAATAATGATACTGATAGAGGATATATGCATAATTATACAATAGCTTTTTACATTGAAACGTATTTATTTTATGCTTCCAGTGCAGGTGAAATACAAATGGTATAACAGTTATATAACTGATTTTACATAAAGATTAGACAAGATATTGAAAGTATAAACTATAAAAGATTGAATTGTTTTAATAGATCGTGATCTATGGGTGTATACGACGATACAATAATGATCACGATCGGAATGATCAAACATTCGACGTATATTGTAATTAATTTTCTACTGACACGCTAGAATTAATATTGACCTATAGACAAAAGAGAGATACAGTCCATTCATCATATTTTATTTTCAATAATAATTTAAAGACAAAAATAAAATTTAATTACCCAGAAGTTTCTTGTGTATCAACAAGTAAAATAATTTCATATGTACTTCGTGGTATCATAATTGGTTCACATATTAATGGTAATTTAAGTTTTACTGGATCTTCTACATTGATATTGGATAATTTGTCTGTACCAAATAAATCATTATCTTCATTTTTATCATTTAAATTATATTTTCTAAATAAATAAGATATATTGTTTGTATGTAATAATTGTTCCTTTTCTTTTTCTCTCATTTTTTTCTTCACACTATTCATAACCTTTTCAATATGTCGCTGTTCATCTTTTTCAGTTCTTATATCATTAGAATTAATTTTTCTATAAATTTCTAATTGTTTGTCCAATAATTCACATATGCCTGTACCAAATCCTTCTAAAATTATGCAATCTCGACCAGAATTTAATACTAATGGATACTTTTGTAAGGAATCAATTGCTCGACTTAAAATATGTTTTTTCATTGAATTTTTTCGAATTGCTTCATCCAACCATTCTTTTAACCATTTTTCAAATAATGGATTTGGTTTATGTAATTGTAACTTTATACGATGTTCTTTTGGCATTGTTTTATTTAATTTTTGTTCCAATAAAATTGTCGCACCAAAAAAAAAAAAAAAACAAATACAAATTGTCATTTGTCATGTTTGAAAAACATAACCTATAATAATTAAAGGTATTGAAATAAGATATTCATTATTAATTAAAAGGATTTTTATTATTTAAAAATAAACAATATAATAGTTAAACATTTTATATTTTGTTACTTTGCATCAATTTTTTGATTTTCCAATTGTGCACGTAATTGTTGATTGAAATCATCTAAAAAATCAATAAAAACATATATATATATATATATATAATTTGAAATTTTAATATACCTTCTACATTATCATCATCCCAATTATCTTCCCACACATTTAGTTCTTGTTCATCTTCCTTAGCCCCTGTCCAATCTATTAGAAAACAATAAATTTGTGATGACTTTGTACAAATAATTTTCGAATAAAATACCTTCTGCAGGGAATTCTTCAAATTCATCGTCTTCTTCTAAAAGACCAAGATCAATTTTAGATTTGTCTTTCTCTGCCATTATTTTATTGATAATTCTGAGACTTTAAAAAGAAAAAAAATTTTGCAATTCCTGTGTTTTCCTTTTTTTTTTGTTTGGATGAAAATCCAACTTTGATTGGGTCAATTCGTAATCTTACATATATGAAAGCAAATTAATTTATACTTAAAAAAAAAAAAACGTACAAGATTACTGCTATTCATTTTACTGACCATTTTTTAATGTGCTAAAATAATTTATGAACAGCTCTAATCATCAAAGTACCGTTGGGAGTAATTAGAGTCATGTTATCGCTTCTAGTTTACTTGTTGCCTAGAAAAATTTATTCTACATTTAAAAAGTTAAAGAACATTTCTGTCAATCTTGTCTCTTCATGTATGATAATCATTAAAAGAAAAATTGCGCCTCCTCAATCTACTGCATACGAAGTGTTTGTTATTCACCTTTTATTAATTAAAAAAAAATAAAAATTTGAATTTAAATTATTAAATGTCAAGTTTTGCCAATTTCTACTAGTCTACTAAACTATGCGTACAACGTTGTCTTTTACCAAACAAAAGATGACAAATTGTTGACATTTTTTGTTGAAGAAGTATTATATATATATATATATATATATACGAATATATAATGTGTTTTCAATTTATTATTTATTTTTACTTATAAAATGTGTTAAAAGCATTTTATCAAAATAATTATTATGACAGACATTAACTCACAGGTTGTTTATAGTTTACAACAAACATGCAGAACATGCTTATTAACAGAACATGAGCAAATAATGATAAATATATTTTGTAACGATATTAATAATGCACCAATTTTAATATTGGAAGAACTAGGTTTTTTTAAATTAAAGGTATGAAAACAATAAGATCCAAATAATTTACAACTTACATTAATTTGTGATGTTAGCTAACAGCTAGGTACATACATAGAAAAGTCAAGCAACAACACAATGTATAGTTTATATGCAGAATGGGGTGCTCTACATGCCACAATAAATATTTAAGAATAACATTTCAATAATATTCATTCAATTTGTTTTTTATGATCCATAAATTTGATCCAAAATGTTCATATAATTTTTTTTTAATCTAATTTATCTGAATAAATACTTGTATATCTTCAGATACATACTGACATTTAAACATAAAAAAGTTTCACTAATATTATTGTATTGTACATCCATCAAATACATTTTTTTGAGTAGGGTTTTGTAGGATTCTTTCATAGCAACAACCATCACTAAGCTGAACTTAAAGCAAGTGTATTAGTATAGTTGGTGTGACCTAAATTCAAATTATATGCATTTACAAAATATAAAATTTCTGATTTACAGTGGCACAATCCTAGTCTATTATGACAAACATTAAAAGCATAATCGATTATCAGTGCTAAATATAATTGCAATTTTTTTTAGAGCAATCACCATTGAAATACATCTTATCATTCTTTGTATGCATCCTCTTCAGCCCATTTAAATCCATTGTCTTGCCATTGTTGTCGATGTGATATTTTTGAGCTTGGACACATGTAAGTTGCAATCATCCCACTTTATTGGATCAGTGAATTTATACGCTTAGTTAGCTGTTTAACTTCATGTACCGGACGGGTCTGTAGATGGATAAATTAACGGTTATATTACGATCTGGTTCCCTCGCACTTTCTCTCTTTTCACCAATAATGTGCTGTGAATGCATTTTTATCACTTGTATGTCATTTGAAATTGTTTTTCATCAATAACTCTATATTTATTTTGCTATCGATTGACAAAGAGATTAATCTAAACTAGTTCTTAAATTGATGACCTTTGTTTTTGGTAGCGAAATGATGTATTTTGCACGTTATGTCCAGGTTTGGCCAGAAATTTATCTGATTCTACAAATGGTTACTTCATTTGTCAATTTGTCAGACGTAACAATTAATTCCTATGAATTAAAAAAAAAAAATAAATTCAATTTTTTGTTTTTTTTTTTTAGATAGTACAAGGTGACGGTTTACCACAACAAATATGCACTGCATGTATGAAACATTTACAAGATTTCAGTACATTTCGAACGAATTGTGAAAGATCTGAAAATATTTTAGAGCATTATTTTAAACAAACAAATCATAATCTATTGAATAAAATTGAAGAACATAATGTGGAAGATGTTAGTAATTACAATAATGATAAAAATAATCACAATTATAATAATGTACAGAAATATCAACAAACATCATCGTTTGCAAGTCAAACACCTTTGTCAACCGTAATATTCAATGGCTTTGAATTTTTTAATATTGATGATAATGTGGTATATACAAAAGATGTAGAAATAACTAATAATACAAATATGAATTCAATTGATGATAATTATGAAGATTATAATAATGGTGATGAACACGAAGAGAACGTTGCAAATAATGATGGTGATGATGATGATGATGATGATGATGATGATGGTGATGGTGATAGTGCTGATGAAGATTATAATTGTAATGTTGATGCTAATGAAAATAATGATAGTTTTGATGAAAATAAATTATTGATAATAAATAAATTAGAATTTAATGATGAAATGAAGACTGATAATAAATCTCATGATAATATTATAACACAAGAAGAAATTGATGATATTGATGATAGTCATAATCAATTTATGTCCAATATAAAAGATGTTAATAATGATGAAAATGGACATAGTTTTGAAAATTCAGTAACATTGCAAATCAACCGATTTGAATGTAGTCTTTGTTTAAATGCATATGAAACTGAATCGTTTTTATTGCGACATATGTCAATCACTCACAATGATATTGATTCAAAAAAAGCATATAAATTTGAATGCACAAAATGTGGCAAATGTTTTTTAAAGCAGAAATCTATGGAAAAGCATAAAAATGAGGGAAATTGTGCTGATATAATTGATGATGGAGTAAGTAAAGAAACTTTTCTTTTGTTTTCATATTCTTTTTTTTTTTTAATATCGTGGAGAAAAAATCAGTTTTCAACTGCATTCAATCAATTTGTCTCAATGTGGCAATGACTGTGATCAGCAATTCGCTAAATCAGTATTATTACGTTTAGTAATTCATTATCAATTTTATCCTAATGTGCCCAATTGTCAAATAATGATCATGGAAAACATCCACATCGAAATAGCTGTAAATATTAGGATGAGAATTTTTTCATGTTTTACTACTTTTTATAAATTAACGGCTTATAAACCAGCCACTTGTTCCGTGAAATTTAATTTCTGTATGCTTTTATAGACACATAAAATGATGATCATCATTATGACTGTTGCACATATCTGCAAGAAAATCTTCAATACTTGTAATTTCACCGAACCCGTGTACTGTCACCTGATCATTAAATAGTTATCATTACTTGTATCAGGCATAAATCGTAGTTATTTCGAATAAATCTGTTGTTCAACAATTTTAATAACTAGCTACGAAGTCATTAATTGCATCTATCTGTCAACGTATTAATCGGTAAAACGACCGATGTTGTTGGACCTCATATCGTTTTTGATCTTAAAAGACAATTATATTCTATTATACTCTGAATAATATACTGGGTATTGGTGATAATTTCTCTTAAATATGTTAGTGGAAATATTAGTGAATAATCAAATTACAAATTTTATTTTTAGCAAATTCGTTGTAAATATTGTAAGGAAATATTTGATGAAAATGAACAATTAGAAGAACATTTAAAAAAAGCACATCCAAAAGATAGACCACATATGTGTCCAGTGTGTAAGAAAAATTTTCAAAGTGTATCTAATCGTAATACTCATATGCAATCGCATAATAAAGGTAGATAAATTATAATAAATAAAAATAGAAGCTGATAGATGCTCTCCTCGGTATGTACTTATTTCAATTTTTATTTTTCACAGATGATTCATATAAATGTGATGTTTGTAATCAAGGTTTTAAAAGTAAAGTATATCTTAGTAAGCATAAAAAATCGGTGCACACAATTTCGGAACATAATTGTCCATATTGTTCGTTACAATTTGATAATAAAGTTAAATTTGAATACCATTTAAAATCACATGATCCAAATAAGAAATATAAATGTAAATATTGTGATAAATCATTTCTTCAACATCATCATTTGGCTAATCATGAAAGAACACACACTGGTCTAAGACCATACCTATGTAGTATTTGTGGTAAAGATTTTAAACAAGAATGTAATTTTAAACTTCATTTACGAATACATAGTGGACATAGGCCGTATATATGTAATGTATGTGGTAAAGGTAGGTATATTAATTAATACCATTTTATTAGATTACCACAAAAGATAGCGCATAGCACAAGTTTTAATTTATTACTCTTATTTCAATATTTCACTTGAATTCGATAACCATTTAGACTTAGACTTAGCGATATTCGCGGTTATACGGTGCTTTCTTATGCTACAGTGATGTAAAGTATGGCTCCGTTAAAGTTGTTGCTGCCAGTAAACAGATACGATTAAGGGATGAGTCTCTTAATAATGTTGACACCGATTATCAAGTCCCAGTAATGGATTTTGATCGATTTTTGATTACAAAAATACCGACTATGATATTATCTGATGGGGTGTCTATGTTTACGGATAAGGGAAATCATCTATGTGGCGGCACCGATGCGGGCAATAAAGATGGATATTATTCACATTGCCCATAGTCGGGCTAGTAAACAATGGTCGGGTCTTAAAAAATATGTCTAATATGATGAGATTCGAGACAAGTTGGTTGGTGGGTGTTCTTACGGGGACACTAGGGTTAATTGGTAGTAATGCAAAACGACTGTGTTTTGATGACAAACGATTTTTATCGTAGCTGCCGGGATGAGGAAAAACCGGAATCAGTGATGCATCTACTATATGCGAGTGTCCTGTACTTGCACGTAGGTGATTTATTATTCTTGGAGATTACTTCTTTTTGGAACTGGAACAGCGCACTCGTAATTTTTTTGGAATCAGTGAGGCATCTACTATATACGTTTCATAAATGGAACGGGATGGTTGTTGGGTGTGTGTTGTGCGGTGAATAGCGTTTTTTTTGCTTTTATTTTCTCGAGGGTGGGAACAATTAACCCGTTTCAAGTTATCTAAGTGAGGCTGCTACTTAGTTCGCTGGGTACCCGCCTAACCGAATCTACTCTGCATATGAATAAGTAAACTACCACTGTAAACTTTTGATTCCGATTCCACTGTAAATTCACAAAGTTCTTTTCATTTTAAAGCATGGAATTACCACCACGATCCCAAATGCTATTAAATACATAGTAGTGCATATAGTGACCTATATAACTGTTTTCGATTGATAGAACAAACTTTGGTAGGTAATCGGTGATATAAGTAGGTACTATAACTGCAAATAATAAAAAGGATTATGAAAAATTAGTTTATAGTGATGATAGTGTATAATATTACTATTTGTAGTGCGACACACTACGAGACTACTGGTCAGACATATTATCAGCATCATTACCGCTATTCACAAAAGTGAATAAATTTGTATTTAGCTAATAAAAATATTAAATTGCTTTAGCATATAAATTTATGAATTAGAGGTCAGATTTCGATGTTCTTAAATGTTGTTGAATGTTTGTTGTTTTTCTTTTTTTAATTGAATTAAGTGGTGATTGGAAGTTTGGAATTGTGATTGAAGTTTACGTCAGAGATCAGAGATAAGGATATTAAGACCAATATGTCTTCAATCACAAGTCATTTAATTGACATGCATTACGATAGTGTTTATATTTAATAAGTTTTTGTTTTTATTTCTTATTAGATTTTATCCAACGTGGTTCATTTGTTATGCATATGCGTCAACATTCTGGCATAAGACCATATCAATGTGAACATTGTGGAAAAGGTAACTAACTTAGTATGAAGAAACAAAACAAAAAAAAAAAACAAAAAAACTATTAAAATTTTAAATTATTTTCTAGACTTTGTTCAAAAATCATCGTTAACCGTTCATTTGCGTACACATACCGGTGAAAAGCCATATAAATGTGATTCATGTGATAGAGCATTTGTACAAGCACAACAATTAAAATATCATCGGCATTCGGCACATGGTGGACCACCGTTAAAAAAAGAAAACACAAATCATAGTAATAAGAACAATAATACTAATATAACAAAAGCACCATCATCTGATGGCCGTATTTATCCATATTGTTGTCAATTATGTAATAAAGGGTTTAAATTACCGTCATCATTGTCATCACACATAAAAATTCATAATGAAGAACGTAAACACATATGTACACAGTGTGGTAATTCCTTCAAGCGTGCCGAACATTTACGTATACATATTAATGGTGTCCATTTAAAACAAAAACCATATGCATGTGAAATGTGTAATAAAACATTTAGTCAATCGGGTGATCGTAATATTCATATGAAAAGACATAGTGGTGAAAAACCTCATCAATGTCAATATTGTAAAAAGAATTTCCGATTATTAAAGGCTATGCGAGCTCACTTACGCATTCATACCGGTGAACGTCCATATAAATGTGAATTATGTTCCGTTGATTTTATGACGTACACATCCCTTGCAAGTACGTATTTTTATTTTTTTTTTTACATTTAATTTATCAAATATAATTCGATCATCTTTAGCATTAATTTTTTTTAAAAATATTTATTTTTATTTAATTTGTAGCCCATACAATGAAACATCAACATGAGGAAGCAACGAAGACAACTAGTACAAATTTACAAATATCTGAAGAACTAAGTTTAGAAAGCAAACCATTAATTACATTCTCTTCATCAAGTAATACACCATTAAGTGATGATGGTTGTAACAAATCAGTATCTCAATGTCATGAAATTAAGGGTGAAGAACTAATTGATCCAGTAAAATCAAATTAAGTTCATCGGTGTTTCACAATATA
>JANSTX010055209.1:0-10360 GCA_027564355.1 Penthetria funebris
ATAATTTAAGCAATTGTACTATAGGAAACGTAAAACACTAAAAATTGTCATCTTTTACAATTATTCAGATTCTTTCCACTTCCTTTCTTCCTCCTATTCAGTTTTTTTCTTATGTTTCAGATGCTAATACAAAGAAAACAATTAACTCGCAACGTCTGCATTATGTTTCGAACCAAGTATTGGATAAACACAAAGAGATCCTATGCAGAAACTACATACAAACGAGATGACGGAATGAGAATGTTGAGATGGTAATCCGAAGTAACATTAATGAACAAAATAATGAAAAACTATATTCTAGGCAGTTTAAAAGTTCCACCTATCATCAATGGAATCCACTGAAAGTAGATTAAGATGGTACAGTCACGTAATGCGTAAACGGAAAACTAACTGCGTAAAATTAACTTTGAATATTGGAAATGATGGAAGAAAACACGGTCGCCCCGATAAACAAGTATAGCTCTAGCTTATCGGTTCTTCATAATGACAAGTCATAAATATTTTTAAAAAAAACAAAACTGAATTCGTTAAAATACGGGAAATTTTGTTAAGAGTCCCGAAAATGTGATGATTGCTGTATACCTATCCCATCAAAGAAAGAATAAGTGCATCAAAACACTGCGTCTTATGGAGGAAGAATTCAATATTCATATATTTCTTTATTGATGACCAATATTCCAATAAAAAGCTGTTAACATAAAAGATAAAAAGAAGCCAAATTTTTAGTTTAGATAAAACAATTGTGATTTGATTTGATAATTCCACTATTCTAGTTAGCATTTCTTTAATTATAATTGAAAAACTATTTACTCTTAAAAGTCTATTAAATGTATACGTAAAATCAATTCAATAAGATTAAATAAAAATTAATATTATAGACATACCCATTGTAAAAGATGATTATGAATTCTTTAACAAATATTAGAAATAAAACTATAAAATTAATAATAAATTTCGTCAACAATAAAACGCAATTTGTTTTATAATGCACACACCAATTTTCCTATATGTCAATGAGCGTCAGTCAATTATATCAAGCTATTCAATTATATCAAGCCGACTGAATCGGCTGTACTGCTGTAATATATTATTAAATTTTTATATTGAAAAAAAAAAAAAATCTATGAGAACGTGTGTAGTGTACGTCGATATTTTCAGATAGACAAATTTTTTGTACAGTTGATTGCATAAAAATACACAATTATATTATAAAATTTAGGTAATTTTAATATAAATTATGAAATTATTAATTTTTATCAATGCAAGTTAACTTTAATTTTAAATTTATTATGTTAGCACCATTTTCTTCAATCAGTGCAAAAATATATGTTTTTCTAGTGAAAGTAAAAAAAAAAATGAAAAAATGTAATAAATACGAAATGAGACTGCAAATGAATTTTAATTGATTTTATATCATTACCTGTACGTTTACTTATTGGTTATTTTTAATTATTTTTACTGTTTTATGTCAGTAAATTCTCTATTTAAAACTAATATAATTTTCGGCTTTGTTTGTGCATTTCTACTGTACAGAACTTATGGATTAATAGCCAATTTTCCTGAAAATTATAATAAGATGATAAGTTCTGGCAGATCCTAATACCTTTCGGAAAGAGTTTTTAAAATTTTATTATCAGAAAATATGTAATCTATTAAAACACTGTGTGATACACCTTGTAAACGTATTTCGTCTCCTAAGCTATATGTATAATCATCAATGTTGTACGTTATATCATCAACATCATCATCACATTGAGGGTGCATTGGGCGGCATTACGATTTTTATTCGCCGTTTCAAATATGCAAAACTATAATTAAAATTTGCAAACTGGAAAATACAGGATCAATCATATAATTATCCAGTTATAAATTTGAATATTTCAATAGAGTGGTGCCTAATCTCCCAACTACTTACTTGGTTCTTGACACAACACCATCTTTTTAGCCTCGATCGCACGCCATTACTGACATACCGTAAACCGAGTTACCGGTGACACGGTGATAGTCATCACGTTATGTCATAGTATAGATTTATTAGCGATTAGATAATTATAATTAATTATTTTTCTACAAAAATTAAAATTAACTATTATAATATCATATTCTTATTTGCAGGTGGCCTTATATAAAATATAATATAAAGAAACAGACGTGCACAACACATCTTCAAAATGGATACATCATTAACGGCAAAAGAAATTCGTAATATTTTTCTTAATTTCTTCAAAGAGAAAGAACATTTATATGTTCATTCATCATCAACAATACCACTTGATGATCCAACATTATTATTTGCAAATGCTGGTATGAATCAATTTAAACCGATATTCTTGGGTACGGTTGATCCAAATAGTGATATGTCAAAATGGGTACGTACAACAAATACACAAAAATGTATACGTGCCGGTGGTAAACATAATGATTTAGATGATGTTGGTAAAGATGTCTATCATCATACATTTTTCGAAATGTTAGGCAATTGGTCATTTGGTGATTATTTTAAAACGGAAATCTGTACATGGGCATGGGAATTACTGACCGATAAATTAAAATTACCAAAAGAACGTTTGTACGTAACATATTTTGGTGGTGATGAAAAATCTGGACTACAACCAGATTTGGAATGTAAAGAAATTTGGATGAAATTAGGTGTTAAATCGGAACACATTTTACCCGGTAATATGAAAGATAATTTTTGGGAAATGGGTGAAACTGGACCGTGTGGACCATGTTCGGAATTACATTTTGATCGTATTGGTGGTGGCCGTAGTGTTCCCGAATTAGTTAATATGGATGATCCGGATGTTTTAGAAATATGGAATTTAGTGTTTATACAATTTAATCGTGAATTAGATGGTAGTTTAAAATTATTACCAAAAAAACATATTGATTGTGGTCTGGGTTTTGAACGTTTAGTATCGGTAATACAAAATAAACGATCAAATTATGATACCGATTTATTTATGCCATTATTTGCGGCCATACAAAGTGGTACTGGTGCTCCATGTTATGCGGGTCGTGTCGGTGACGATGACATTAATGGCATTGATATGGCATATCGTGTATTAGCTGATCATGCCCGTACAATAACAATTGCTCTAGCAGATGGTGGATGTCCAGATAATACGGGACGTGGTTATGTATTAAGGCGTATTTTACGTCGTGCTGTACGTTATGCAACTGAGAAATTGAATGCAAAACCAGGTTTTTTTTCAACACTTGTACATACAGTTGTTGAACTATTGGGCGATGCATTTCCGGAAATTACAAAAGATCCCCAACATATTATCGATATTGTAAATGAAGAGGAACAACAATTTTTAAAAACATTAACACGTGGTAGAAATTTATTAAACCGTACAATATCAAAATTGGGTGAATCAAAAGAAATATCCGGTGATGTTGCATGGCGACTATATGATACATATGGTTTTCCCATTGATTTAACGTGTTTGATGGCCGAAGAAAAAAATCTAACCATTGATATGATTGGATATGAAAAGGCCAAAGAAATTTCACATATTTTATCGCAAGGTAAAAGTTCCAATCAAACAGATTCCATAAATTTAGATGTTCATGCAATTTCGGAATTACAACGAAATGGTATACCAATAACAGACGATTCATATAAATATCAGTATACATCATTGAATGATAAAGATTCTGAATATTTATTTCAACCGTGTACGGGTAAAGTTGTTGCAATAATTTTTGAAAATAAATTTATCAACGAAGTTCATTCGGGACAAAATTGTGGTCTACTACTTGATAGAACAAATTTTTATGCTGAAAGTGGTGGCCAAATTTATGATCAAGGTGTACTTATTAAAATTAATGATAATGAAGAAACTGAATTTTTAGTTGATCGTGTTTATAATCGTGGTGGTTATATTTTACATATTGGTATTGTCGAAGGTACCATAAAATTAAATGATGAATTTAATTTACAAATTGATATTTTACGTCGTCGTCTAACAATGAATAATCATTCGGCAACACATGCTCTAAATCATTCATTATTAAAGGTACTTGGTTGCGATACGGATCAAAAGGGTTCATTAGTTGTACCAGAAAAGTTACGTTTTGATTTCAGTTGTAAAAATGCAATGACAATTGCACAAGTTGCAAATACAGAAAAATTTACCAAAGATATGATTGAAGCAAATGTTAAAATATATGCAAAAGAGTCATCGTTAGCAATAGCAAAAAAAATAAATGGTTTACGTTCCGTTTTCGATGAAGTTTATCCCGATCCTGTAAGAATTATATCATTTGGTGTGCCAATAAATTTATTGGAAGAAAATCCGTCTGGTGTGGCCGGTGTTGAGACATCAGTTGAATTTTGTGGTGGAACACATTTACAACAATCGGGTCATATTGGTGATTTTGTTATAAGTAGTGAGGAGGCAATTGCTAAAGGTATACGACGTATTGTTGCGTTAACCGGTCCAGAAGCAACAAAAGCGCTGAAAAAAACGGAAATGTTTCAAAATGAATTGAATAAATTAAAATCGATTATTGAATTGGATGATGCGGGTAACGATGCCAAAGATCATGTAAAAAAAATTGTTGAATTAACTGAAGACATATCGCAGGCAACGATACCATATGTGTGTAAAGATGAATTGAGAAATATTTTGAAATCAATGAAAAAATCATTGGACGATAAAGAACGTGCAGTAAAAGCATCGGTTGCCGTAAATGTGGTGGAAAAAGCAAAAGAAATATGTATGTCCAATCAAAATGTACCATTTATTGTGTCACAATTGAATGCATTTAATAATACAAAGGCACTCGATTCAGCACTGAAACAAGTGAAAACATTATGTCCACAAACATCGGCAATGTTTGTATCAGTTGATATAGATTCAAAAAAGATATTCTGTTTAACTGCTGTACCGAAAATGGCCATTGAAAAGGGTCTAAAGGCCAATGAATGGGTTCAACATGTTTCGGTGACAATGGGTGGTAAAGGTGGTGGCAAACCGGAATCGGCACAAGCATCTGGAACAAATTACGATAAATTAAATGAAGTTTTGAAATTAGCAACAGAATATGCGGCAATGAAATTAAATACATAAAATTTGGATTTCCTTTTCTCATTTACTTTTTTTTTCATTTTGCACTTTCACTTCTTTACAGTATCATAGCATTTTTGTTTTTGTTTTTATATCGATTTAAATAATAATTTATAACACGGTGGCTATTGGATTTGTTATAAGGATTATCAATACAATTGAATTTATAAATGAATAATAATAAAAAATTATACAATAATTTATTAAAATGACTGTATTTCCTTTAAATTTTATCATTAATTAGCCATTCTGTTTTATATCTTAAGTGTGTCAACATCTCAGATGGTAATATAATATGAGAAAATAGTAAAATCAGAGAACTTTTATACCTGTACTACATCATCATCCTATTTTGATTCCACATTACTTGTTTTCACTTTGCAATTTGGATGTTAAACCGTTAAAACACCAATAAGTTTGTTGAAAGAGAGTTGGTGAGTTTAAAAAAGATTTATTCCAAATTGAACTGAATTATTAATTACTATGAATATGCCTGTAATATTAACTAGGTGGATGGATGATAGTGGTCACAGAATATTTTGTTAAAGGTAATTGGTAATATTTGATTTAGTTATCAATTATATTGAGAACAAAGACTAAGTTGTTTTTTAACATTTCCGTCTTTATATAATATATAAATAATATTATTCTAAAAAAAAATAATAATTCAATACTAAAACGAATAATAACATTAATTCCTTTTCATATTACTTACATTTAAATTAAAACTATCATATAAAATACGAATATGTTTTAATAATGATGAAATATTAAGTCCCATTTTAGCACTTATCGGTAAAATTGGTATATGAAACATTTCTTTTAAGATTTCTAAATTTTTTTCAGCATCAGGTTCATCCATTTTATTGGCCACAATAATTTGTGGTCTTGCTGCTAATTCCGGACTAAATTTATCCAATTCATTTTTTAATATATTATAGTGATTCCATGGTTCTTCACATGAACAATCAACAATAAATAATAATGCTGCACATCGTTCAGCATGTTTTAAAAATTGTATACCTAATCCTTTATTTTGATGTGAGCCTGGTATTAATCCAGGTAAATCAGCAACGGCAATTTGTTCATAATCATCATATTGTATAATACCTAAATGTGGTTTTAATGTTGTAAATGGATAAGATGCGATTTTTGGTCGTGCCCGTGTTATTGCACTTAACAATGTACTTTTACCAGCATTTGGTAAACCTATCTGTAACAAATATTAGTTTATTAGTTTAATATGTATTTTTATTTTTTGTTCAATTTTCAATTGAATACTAAAAACGTACTAAACCAATGTGAGCCATACATCTTAATTCAATAACATAAGATAAATCTTCACCTTGTGCACCATGTTCACATATTTGTGGTGATTGTTCTGTACTTGACATAAAAAATCTATTACCTTTACCACCGGCACCACCACGTGCTGCAACAAACATTAAACCCTCTTGACTTAAATCCCCAATAACTTTACCAAATACATTTTTAACTATTGTGCCAATTGGAACCTGTAATAACATTGTTCAGATTTTTGTATTTGTAAAAATTAAATCATTTTTGATTTTCGTCATAAAAAGTGTGTACATACTTTTAAAATATTATGAGAAGCATTTTTACCATGACAATGTTTATTTGCACCTTTCTCACCATTTTCTCCCTTTGCCAATGATGGTACATTATTCAAATCTCTAACATCATTTGTTGCCTAAAAAAAAAACACAAAATTATTTAAAATAATATAAAAACCTATTATTAATATTTAGAAATTAAATAAAATTTACTTGAAATACAACATGACCACCATTTCCACCATCAGCACCATCTGGACCTGCATTTTCATTACACCATAAACTTAAAAATGATATACAACCATCACCACCAATACCTCCTATGCATCGAATTTGTTTGATATCAATAAAATATTGTACCTATTATATATAAATATATAAATAGGTTTATCTCATAGTTCATCTATGTAGAATATTGATAGAATTTCTATATATTTGAGTAACGGGTGACGAATGGAGTGATAGACTATCGTCAAGGTTACTTAACCCATCTTTATCTCCACGCGGTATCACAGATAATTAGATTACAATACAAGTTAGTAATGGCCTGCAATCAAGGCTTAAAGGATGATGTTTGCCGATTACACATAATTTAGATTTTGATAACATAATTATCAGATTAGATTGATAGACAAACACTTTGGGACAATGTGGTTCACTGTAACTGATTTGTTGAATTGTATTTCTTTAGCTATATATTATTACTAAAAGTAAGGGATTAATATTGACATAAACAGTGTGGTAAAATGTAGATAAATTAGTTTTTATGGAAGTTGTATTAAGCAATCATACATATGAAGATGCTTGTCTTTTTATGATACGAAACTTGTATGTAGCATAAGTAACCAGAAAGGATATTAAGTAAACCGCAAGAAATTGATTGGTTTCTATCATTGGGTGTATTCGCTTTATGAAGTGTGAACTGGGGGTTCATTTATATCGTCTATATATAAAAAAAACAAATAATATAATAAATAGATAAAAGTAAAATCCATCCAACCTGTCTATATGGCCACGGGCTAGGAAAGAAAAAAAAAAATAGAAGATTATGTATATAATTGGCTATAGTTCCAGAATGCATTACAATTTCACTATGATTATTCAGTCATAGGATCTCTAAATATTTACGAATTTTCATTTGTATTTGACTGCCATTATACAATTTTTCTAATTTTGGAAAATCTATTATTTATTTTATTATAAAATATACATTACATCTGTTTTACTTGATTTTCTTTTTGTACTTCGAAGTGCAACTGCAATTTTATTAGAAGAATATTTTTGTTTTAATGCCACTTTATTAAATATTAATAATTTTGATAATAAATTATGTTCAGTAATTTTCGGAAATATTGAATACATGTTTATAAAAATATCCGACAAAAATTTATGTTTACATATTTGACATCCAATCGATTTTCTAATTTTTTATCTATTGAATTAAGTTCGTAAATGGTTTTTATTCCTGTGTTTAAGATTATTTTTTATTTGTATACAATTAGAAAATTAAAAAATTTAACTTTTTTTTTCTTAAATTAATAATTATAAATTTTCATTATTTAAATTGTAAGTTTCGAAAATTTATTTCGAAAAATGTGACCAATTCAAAATCTAACCTATATGTTCAATAAACAAAATGTGATTATTTGAAATGGTTGTGAATTTCAGTGGGGAGGAACAAAAAAAAAAATGAACGTACTCGTACAAAAAAAAATTAGACATTAGACGTCACAAAAAGTATTCGGAAGACGCACAGTTGAGCAAGATCTGGAAAGCGTACAACACCTAAATAAAAAGTTTGGAGTGATTTACCATCTTTTCTATCACTCGTAAAGTGAAAAAATAACATCATGGCTGATACCGAAAAAGCGCAAGAAGACCAACAGCATATACAACAAGATTCTAATAAACCAGCAGTAATACCAGTCGTCAAGGAAGTCATCGGTAAGTTTTTCCTTTGTATTTTTTTTTTTTTTTTTTTGGAAGCGTAGAAGCCGGACGGCCATTTTGAGTTTGTTTTGGAAAAAATGCTTTTTTATATATTATCCAATAAATTTTTACTAATAGTGATTCTTTTAAATTGATTATATTTTCATTCTTTATAATTTGACTATAATTTTATATTGATAAATTTATTAAAATCATAAATTCATTTCCATGCGTTTTGGTTAATGGAAATTTTTTTTTTTTTCTTTTGGTAGACAAAAATATAGAAAAAAAAATAAACGAGAGTTGCGCCACATTTTATTATGTGTTTTAAAATGTGAATTGATCTGTGATTCAAACCAATTTTATTTGTGTCTCTCCAAATGATTACGATTTTCTTCTCCATGTTTTTATTGTCTACTATGGGAAGCAATGATTGATGATATAAATGAAATTTAATTAAATTCTTTTTACAAAGTTATTTATTTTGAATAATTAATCTGATTAATTGGTTTTTTTTCGTATTGTACTATAAAACTACACTTGTTCTGTATTCGTTTCTGTTTTCCCTGTATTTTTCCACACTTTACTATCTATTTTTTCCAACTTTGATGTTATATTCGATAAACCAATTTCAATTAATGGATCTCTAATGGACGGATAAAATAATTATTTATTGAATTTAATTGTTCTACCATCTATTTTGTCTGAATCATAAATTTTTATTATATACAATTGATGTATGATTTTGCATATAATAACTACAAAAAAGATACACAAACATTGACCAATTCGCAATATATAATCAAGTAATTAATAGAACACTAATATAGTACTATAGAATTAAAATTTTATATACATCTTTTTGCAGCTACAAAAGTAACTGGCACAGTAAAATGGTTTAATGTTAAAAGTGGTTATGGTTTTATAAACCGTAATGATATCAAAGAAGACGTTTTTGTACATCAAACTGCTATAATTAAGAACAATCCAAAAAAGGCAGTACGTTCCGTTGGCGACGGTGAAGTAGTAGAATTTGATGTTGTAATTGGCGAGAAAGGTAATGAAGCAGCCAATGTGACTGGTCCTGATGGGGAACCGGTTCGTGGTAGTCCCTATGCGGCAGACAAACGCCATGGCTTTCGTTTATGGTTGCAAAAAAATCGCCGACGTGGACAACGTAGTGGAGGTGAAGGTGATAATGGTGCCGAAAGTGGTGAGGGTGGTGATCAAGGAGATGATGGACAAAATAATGATCAAGCACCAAGACAACGTCGTTATCGACCAAGAGGACGTGGACGATTTGGAGGTGGTGGATATTTAGGAGGAGGTGGTGGTGGTAATGGTGGCAATGGTGGTTACAATAATGGTAGAAATCGTCAGCGTCGTAATGATAGTGCAACAGAAGGTGGTGAAGGTACTGCAGATAGTGCTGGTGAAGAAAATGGACGTTCTGGACCACCTCGTGGACGGGGAGGTCCAAGAAGATTTTTCAGACGCTATTTCCGTGGTGGTCGCGGAGGTGGTGGCGGCGGTGGTGGTGGTGGTGCACGTCGTCCACGTAGCGAAAATAGTGAAGGTATAATTTGGAAAAATAAATACTTTAATGTTTTGTTTTTTTTATTTAATGTATTTTTTTAATATTGTAATTAGGTGGTGGCAACCAAAGTGAAGGCGGCCAAGAAAATGGTGGTGGTGGCGGCGGTGGCAATGGACAGTCACGTTCTGGTGGACCACCAAGACGTGGTGGTAATCCACGTTTCCGTCGTAATCGTAGGAAAC
>JANSTX010055210.1:0-26586 GCA_027564355.1 Penthetria funebris
CTTTATAATCTAAAAACTGTTTAAAAATAATTATTAACTTTAAATTAAATTTTAAACATTATAAATTGTATTATAATATATTAAAATTTTTATCGAATTTAGCGTTTGTGTTTTAATTTATTAAATATTGCTATGGCATGGGTAGGCTACAAATTTCAAATCTACAATAGGATAAATAATTAGACGAATATTTCACACTCGAATGGAGTCAAATGATCTGAAATTGATGCCGTTATCAAATTAACCAACGTGTACTATGAAAATGTTGTCAAATGCAAAAATGTCGCTTAAATATGCAATAGACGTATTATTAAATAGTTAGCATAACACTGCTTCATTCGAATGATTTTTAATTTTCATGTACAAATTTATGAAATCTGGATTTTGTAGTACTAATGCTTGTCATATATAATTTTATGTCATCTTACGTAATTATTCATATAATACCATGGTAAAATATTACCTATAGCTATGTGAAAGATGCACTCAATCTGCTTGAGGGTGAATAAAACATTGTCTATACCCTGAAGTAAAACAATTGATTAACGTGAATTTTTAAACACCTTCTAGCGTTCCTGATTGTCTGATACTAAATTAAAATACTTTTTTTTTGGTACCGATACTTGTAACATACTATTTTATATTATCTCACTATAATATATATTTTTACTCACGCGCGGTAAGACTTATGTAGACTATCGTTAAGACTTCTATGGTCTCACACTGCTATTACTTATGTGATGTCATGATAATATGTTTATGGTCTCTAAGTATTATATTATGAAAACAAAGTAAATGAAGCAATCATTCTGCTTCTGGGTAAAAAGAAACATTATTTATACCATGAAGTTAACCCAGTTTTTTTAACTCTATTATGGTTATAACTTTTTTGATGTGGTTTCTGTTTGCCTGATATCAATTTTTAATGTTGATACCATATTTGGTCATAACTATTAATAATTCAACTGGTATCAAACGATTGTCTTACATCGATACAAATTAGGACCCTCGTAGGACTTAATACTGTATAAGTAAGAGACCCTATATTATGCACGACACTGACTGATTCTGAGTAAATATACCCACCAAAGAAAAATTCACGTTTTCAACTTTGTTCAAGATTCAAACCCAAATTTATTGAGAATTGTTTGCTGAGAATGTTGATCTCTTTTCAAGAAAATGTTAACATAATAAAACTAATATTGTACACCTGTAAAAGACTTCTACATGGTAAGTGTAAACTCTACCACACAGACGACAGAATACATGAGTATTATACAATAAAATTTACCTTATGGTCTATTGAACATATGCACATTTGTATGAATTTTGTGTTATTATTTTGAATATTTTGTTAGCAATTACGAATATTATAATTTAGTAATAAAAATTGGTTTCACCGTGTATACTCTCAAGTAAAAAATAAATTAAATGATTTTAAATTATCAATAATTAGCAATAATGCGAAATTTAATCAGTGAACTAAAATAAGAAATACGTCTGTGGTGGCTAAAACTGGCCACCCGTAAATTTGAAAGTAAAGTTAATTTCATTGTGTTTTAAAGATGTTAGTTTTTACAAATTTCATTGATTGATCGGCTATAATTTACAAAATCTAATTAATAAATCAATTACATGTCTATACATTGAAATATATTTTATTTATCAATATTGCAATAGTTCATTCAATTAAATTGATGTCATGAAGTGATGTCATTCAAATTATGCGAAGAATCACAAATTCATTTAATTCCAATAATAATAAATACAAATATTTGAATCTCAGTCATTTGACTATAAATGAAGTTATTTTAAGTCAAAAACAGATATCTTTATATTATACTTAATATTTTAATGTCACGACTCGTCATCGTTATATTTACCAGTATAGGGTCAAATATTGCAAATTTTTAATTGAATATTTATAAGATAGTCACGCAACACGCTTCCCCACTTCTACCATCAAATCAATCATTTTATTCTAGATTAATTCAAGATTATTTAAGTAAGAGACTTATTTTGGTTCAGGGTAAAAATAAAATCAGCATAAAATAAGTGGTAAACTTGAGTGTTTATAAATAGTACTTACGATTCCTGCTTGCTTGGTGCTGAAGCACATAATTTAAATAGCCAGAAAATGGCAGGAATTTATCAGAATTTCATTTCAAAAATTTATTTATGTAGTACCCGTCGAGACTCTTTGTTGTTTTTGCATTAGATGTAATTATAATGAAATGTTAACATTTTGTCAGGCATCTATTAGAGTAAAAAGGCATTTCATTGATTAAATGTTATCGATATAACTACGCTGAAATCTGTCCAATAATAGTGCGGACAAAGGCTGGTATTTTTATTGAAGCAATTGGTATATATAAGATTCTACTCTAAATGTTTCAAATGACCACCCTGTGATCTGATTAAAAGTTGATACTGAAGGTTTTTGCCATATTTGAGATTTAGGTAACAATAAATGTATGATTCGAAATATTTCAATATTAGGTCTCAATATTTACCGATCCAGCAGTAGGATCATTAAAATACCAGTTATTAAGGTCTTAATCACCTGCATTTTCATTAGTATTGTACAATGGTGACTGTTTTGTAACCGTCTCAATAATCTCATTTAGGTTGTGTATAATTTCTGCTTTTGGGTATTTTTAAAAGTTCAACATTCATAACCATTAAATAGAATTAAAGTCTCATTCGCCTTACACCTGACTAGATTTAAGCCATATTTTGTGAATATAAAGAAAGAAACTGTGTTGATGTAAATAATAATGTATTTTAATTCAAACTTGGATGTTATTTTCTCCTTATTAACTGAATTGGAGACTTCCAATCAAGTCATTTTCAACTTGTAACATATAACAGTGTAACATTCTCCGAAATGCACGACTGTTTATTACAATTTAAATTTTAACTTTTTCAAGTAAATTAAAATTAAAAGCACTAAATAGACAATATAACGTATATATTTGTACATACCTTTACCACAACTGTTAAGTTTCTTAGATTTTAGGTATATTTGTTCCATCTAAGTATAGACTGTTAAGAAAAATTATACCCACAATGTGATGGAAGAAGTAAAAAAAACTTGATTTTGTTGAGTGCTTTAAAAAAATAGTTGCAAGTACGTTTCGGTGAAATAAAGACGTAAATTTTCATCGCAGTTTTTTTAAAAAATTAAAAAAAAAAAAGAAAAAAGAATTATCTAAATAAAAATATTATTTTTTTTAAATAAAGTTTTCATTATTTACTTTACTTTAATTCAAAACAAAAATTATATTTTGATTAATTTGCATATTATATAATATTCTAATTAATAACAAGGTAAATTGTGTGAAGTTAAATTACAGTGAATTCATGGAAAATAAATTGAAAAAAAACTAAATTAAAAATAAGAATTTTTTTGTGATATTTTCAATTTTACATTGATTTTTCTTTCCCAATTGTAATGGGAATTATTTTTTTTTTTTTTTCTCTTTTATTCGAGTCAAATAAGAAGTTATGTGTGCTACATTTAAAAGATGAAGCAAACAAGAAAAAAAAGAAAAAAACAATATGGTGTTTTCATAATGGATTATCGCAAATAAAAACATTCAAATTGATGAATGAAATATTATTTTATATAGAAAATAAAATAAATAAATATATTTTTAAAAATTAATTAAAAACAGAACATTTAATTATAATAATAACAATTAATTGACCAACCATTTTGAATGTAGAAGAAAAACAGAACTCTAAAAGACTTTTCTTAATATTTTTTCGGGTTCGTCGTTTTACAGCTCTTTTGTTTTTATTTTCCCCCAAAATGTTTAATTTTGTTTTAAATCGAATGCAATCAATAATTTTAATTTTTTGCTTATTATTTTATATTTCTCTACTTTATATTTAAAAATATTATATAATAAAATTATAAAAAAAAAAAATACGTCTATATGGTAATAAGCAAAACATGATATTGCTCGACGTTATATCTCTTCTTTGCAATAGTAACATTTAAAAAATATTCATCTTGGAAGAATTTAAATGAACAAAATGTTTACAACTTTGATTTCATTTTATTACTATCATCATCATTATCATTAATTATCATAATTTTCACTACTCACGGTGATGCATATGGCATATCAATGTGTAATAATTGTTTACGTCATTGTTTTCGATTTCTGGATGCAGCACACATTCTATGATCACTTCGCATTTTACCACTGTTAGCAGTAATGTTTATCGATTTGGACACGGTATTTCACATTGTTTTCAACCACAAATATTTCGAATTATTAAAATTAAATTTGTAGAGAATGGCGTAAGCGATAGACTAAAAAATATATGAATATACAAACCAAATTGCTTCATAACCATCATTGGTAACCATATCTATATGAAGGTTATTCGTTCAACAGTACTATATTTATAATAAATCGAATCATAATTTAGGATGTTGAACCTATTACTCAGATTGTAATGATTATAGCTTGGAAGTCGCGCAATAAACATTTAATGGTTGAGTAGTGATTTAATGCATATCTATAATTCAAACAATTCCCAAATAATATAAACTGCATCACTCCATTATGATGTACATTAATTGTAATTTCAGGATTAAATAATTTGATGTGAACCTCTAGTTTATATTAATATTATTGTTATTATAGTCTGAGTGTTGTGATTACATATAGCTAAAGTGAATCGCATTTGTAACTAAATACATGATAGATTACGGAACAGTTAACACAAATCGTTTTAGCAGACCATGTTTTGTTGCGTTCTGAAATGAATGGTAAAGGAACTCTGATAAATGTCGACCGTTATTTATTGAATTAATGTACCATTATTGTGATAAAATCTTTCTAAGATAATTCTAATAATATAGTGTCATGAGATGTTTGGAGAATACATGTCAAAAGAAGACATAACAATTATTTGTGACATTTATGGAGATGAGTCTTGTGGAAACTTTTGTTAAACGACTTAAGCATCAATATTAACTCTAAATACTATGACCTAACATTTAATGTAATTCATTTTAATTTTCCTAAATAAAATTCTATTTTGTTTGGAGATTCCAAATAGAAGTTCATATTTATAGATACCTTTGACAAATGTGGGCATGTGACAAATGTATTATAATTATATGCTTAAGATAATACATTCTGTATGATTACGATTATATTATAATATGGAGTACGAGATGAAGAGGAAGTGTGAATGAATGGAGCAAATAGAAATAGTGACCGAAACAGAGCTATAGTAAATTGAAGTTTATAAGCAAATGAATGAAACGTATCTAACACTGTCGTGTCACCAGTGAAATAGTCCTTCCTGAATATTATTTGGTAGTTAGATACGAGCTCTTTAAATAATTTTGGAAAGATGATTTCTTACTTTACTTATTTGGCATATTTTATATAAAATTCTTCAAGTAAAAAGTAAGTGCTGTACTGATGTGTGACATATACAGAAAAATGAAAACATTTATTTATATTTTATCGTTGAAGAAATTTCATAAAATTTATTACTATTTTCACGTATATATATATTGAAATTCAGATATGCAAAATTATAAATTTTGATTTCATGCGAAACATGTTTTGCATTCAAAGGTAATGTATACTCAAAGCATCTTCTTTGAACTTGAAAATGCTATCCACATGAATTTGTGCACACATTTCTCAACGATAAATTACAAATAATTTTGTGTACCAAAGAAATTTCTTTAAACTTATGAAGAAATTTTTCTTTTAAATTTCTCATTGTTGGATGGATGTATAAAAATGTGCGTGGCATGCACTTCTAATAACATTAAAATTATTAAATTATAATATAATCTAATTATTGAATAACTAGGAAGCTCTTCTTCTGTTGTACAATTAGCATAAAATCTTATTGTATTTATGGTAATTAAATTCAAAGTAATATTTTCAGATATCTTTTAGAGATACCTCTTCCTATAGTACTCGTATATACTTGTATATGAAATAGTAGACGTTCGAAGATACATAAGAATTTTTAAATTTATGAATTTCAATTTTTTTTTTAAAGACTCTATCTTTGATGTGATGAAGACCAGATTTTAAGTTCTATTGAGGAGAACACAATGCATATTTTTTACAATAGACTTTAGTCGGACGGTCTAGTTGGAGATCAGGGTTTGTGTAAATAGTACACGAGTATTGTAAAAAGAACGCAATTGAATTTAATCAGATTGGAAGTGGTATGTATTCTATTAATAGCAGATATAGTTGAATAGATGGTAATTCATTTATAATTTGTTAGTGACAAATACAAAGCTCAATAGCCTATTCGTATGGAAATATTTTGTTTGGTATGACCTGAAATAAAAATTCAGTTTATTATTTTTATATAATAAATTTGAAAATTGTTTTTCATAAAATAGATGAACATTTATACTTCATCATACTAATACAGTTACATTGTTTTCCAGAAATCTATCCATTCATAACATTCCTCTGGTATTAAATGTACCAAAAAGAAATATAATAGGAGAATAATATACCATTATGGCATTGGCATTTGACTGGAATAATTTTATAAGCAATCTTATTAAATATGTTGAGAGGTTTAAGAATGTATATCATCATTCAATCTATTCTGTACACAGTCCAGAATTCATCTAAAAAATTTTTGAATTTGCAAGTTTTTATGCACTTTGATGAAAAAACTATGTTCGTATTGGAGGTAACATTGACGGTATGAAAAAAACATCGCTTACGGTATGGAATAAGAACAATAATGGAAGACACTGTTGCGATGGAATGAACTGTGGAATGTAATTTTGTAAAAATCAGGTCGCATTGCTGAACAGCGAAAATTTTCTTATAAAATAACTCGCCACTTACTTAAATTTTTTTCATTGGATCACTAAAGCCTTGTTACGTTCTGTATCAGTCTAGTCTATTAAACTCATTTCGAATATAGTTTCACAAATCATCTTGTCCTCAGCCTCATGTTTTGTATAATTTAAAGTGTACTAAATTCGTATAAGATGACGTACGCAATCTAAAGCACGTTTGTATTAATTGGCAGCAACCAGAGACACTTGTATAACAAGAAAAAATGGTTTCATATTCCTGAAGAATAGTTCCCACCACAGATTTTGTGTACGTACCATAAATAATATTATAAGTTAATACTCGTATAATTTTAAAAATTATTTATTATTAATGTTGTTAATGAAGACAACTTTAAAAAATCAATTTTACGAGTACTCGTTCTTGTTTCTTTTTTTTTTTCTATAAAATCTAAAATTTTAATTATTTATGCTTTAAAAACATATGAGAAAAAATATCGTGTTACAAATAACTTAAAAATATGCTCAATTTATTTATGTTTCTAATGGTTTTTTTTTTTTTGTTTTTTCTTCTTTCGGTTGTATATTTTTCAATCATAAAATTAATCAATTTTTTATGCTACACAACAATGTAACAATACCCTCGTTTACATATAACTTTAAACGTGCAAAAGATATAAAATCTTGATGTTAATTAACTGATTAACTTAGACTCATAGATTCATAAGAATAATATTGTTAAGTTATTTGAAGTGGAATAATGAGTAAGCATGTTTTTTTCTTTTTTGATAACATAAAATCGACTGGATCAACTGGTAATCGAATTCTGATGATTCTTCGTCACTTTATTCTTGAACTAACGCGTATAGGAATTTCAGTCAAAAGTGCACACAAGTGTATGGTCAATTCAATTTTTTTTCGATTAACAATCCAATTTATCAAATCCAGGTCTGTCAGTCTTCACAAATTAAATTTTATGAATATATGCACTTAATGCATCCATTGACGAATACTTGAATTTGTGGGTCAGGTGACCCAAAAAATCTTCAATAGATTCAGCAATTCTTGATTATTTTTCTAAATCAATTTCTCATAAAACTACTGCTAATGGAATACAGCACATAACAGCAAATATGATAGATTTCAAAATGTGTAATAAAATTACAGCAAATAATCAAGTAATTTGCGATGTACATTAATATTTATTTAGAATTAGTAGAATTAGAATAGTAGTTATATGTATGACACACATAACTACTATTCTTAAACAAATTATTTAAATTATAGTATTATATATTTAAGAGTGTTCCAATAAAACTGTTATAAAAATTATAGCAATATACGATACACTTGGAATGGCAGTATATTCGCAAATTTTATTCAAGTCAATTTGATTGTAGATCTGTTACTACGTAAATAATTTAGTATTACAATACATCGTTACTATAATTACTGCACTAATTTCTGCAAGAATAAAATTACTGCAAGTATTATAACAGTTATGTTTGAATCATATTATGTCATCATTTTTATTTATCAGTGTAGAAATGTATTATATAATAGTGTCTGTTAAAATTTGATAAATTTTGATGTAATTTTTTAATAAAATCAATTTATTGCAGTTATTAAAAATGTGTGCATTTGGCTAATGTTTAGGTGTACTAGCAATAGACTGCACCATTAATAAATGATTAATTGAAATTTAAATGATTTTTATTTACAGTGATTTGCATTAAATAATTTTGATGTCTTTAAATATCGCCTACAACAATATATTCTGTTTTGTTTTAAGATCAATACTAATTATTGACAAAAATACAAAATGTTAATGTCCATTGCGGTATAAGACTTTCTTTAAATTATTCAATTATTTAACAAAAATTTTTCAATAAAACCTATTAATATTTATATGGCTATATATACATAAGAATGAATCTAGAAATTTGTTAACCACATTATGGTGTTTTCTTAAACCCACAATAAAATAAAATATATTCAATTAAAGTTATGTATCCTCTCGAAGAGTATTCACTACATCATCCCGTACCACTGGTACTAGCCTGCTAATTGACCTATATTCGCCATATTGTTTTTGGACAAGCGGCTCTTTTACTGCCTTAGAGGAATCCGGTCAAGTATATATCTGGAAATATTGTAAATCGATCGCATGTATTTAGTACTATCGATAAGTACAGGCTAGAAATAATGTAATAGAATTCTTTCTTTTATGTCAATAAACCAGAAAAATTAATTATCATTAGTGATACAATTTAAATGAAATTATTGTCAACCACAGTATTGGCTTACTGAAAATAGAAGCCACAACCTACTGATTGATTATTAATGATTGTTTAAATTCAATAATTTGAACCCACGATCAATTACCATATGTCGTTCAATTTAACTGTTGAAATGTTCATAAGAACATATTTATATTCGTACAACAACTTATTAAAACTTAAATGTATGTATCATACTATTGAATAGTAAAATTAGCATAGATATTTTTAGTAAAATAGCAATTAAATAAATGTAGGTGGTAAGGGTCTATTTTCAACAGTGTTTTCTATCATTAAGCGGAAATACTCGTATATTAAATCTATAATAAAATAAAAGATGTTTTTGAAAAAACATGGCAAACACGTTAAATGCACAGACACTCACAAATCGTTTAAAAATCACATATATACATATCGAGGAACTTATAGTCAGATTTTGCCGTAATTGAAAATAGTATAGTTAATAAATTAAAAATCAGTTTTCTTGCAATACGTAAAACTATTTATGTACACATTCACTTACTTATTTTCTTCATCGTACTTATAAATTCTTTCAACAATTTCGTAATTCTTAGTGAAATGTATTTTCGAGCATTTCAAAAGCATATGAAATATATTTGAATTCAAATTTTAATCCACCTCTTAAAATTAAGAATGACAGATACCTTTAACAATATTTAATGGGTCCAATATTTTCGCAATTTCTAATGAAATGGCTTTTCGTGTCGTTCTAAAATTTATGACAGTTAAAATTTTAAACCACCTCTTAACGTTACGAATGACAGATAGTTTTAATAACGACGCTTATGCATATAATTTAAGTGTGTCAAAATTTAAAATGTCCTCTTAAGATTAAAAATGACAGATACCTTTAACAATATTTAATTGACAGTTAAAATTTTAAACCAACTCTTAACGTTAAGAATGATAGATAATTTCAATGACGACTCTTATGCATGTAATTTGAGTGCGTCAAAATTTAAAACGTTCTCTTAAGATTAAGAATGACAGATACCATTAACAATATTTCATGGATAATGTTTTTTTTTAGTTCAAACCCACGGAAGGCATAAGTGACAATTAAACATTGAGAAATGCAATATTACGCGTTTCTACGTGGATAAATAAATACTATATTTTCTATGTAAGAAGTGATTAATTCGATGTCGATGACATAAACCTTTAAGTGATAAATTTGAATGGTCTGTATAAATTCTGAAATGAAGAGAGAGATTATTAAAAATAAATCATAACGATTTAATTGATTTTACCCATGCTAAGTAAAGCTTTAAATTAATATATTATAAATATTTAAAAATTGTTTTTTTTTTTACTACATAAGTAACCATATTCATCATCCACCTTCACAACAAGCCATAAGTCATAAAAAATTTCGAAATATTTTAAATAATTACCACTTCTGAATTAGAATAAATTTAAGTCAAATTAAAATTTACTATTATATTTTTAATTAAAAACGATTTACACCTATTTTAGCTACGAATATTACTACAGATGCTAAATAAAATGCATTAAAATATTATGATGCAACTTGAATGTGTTATAGTAATTTAAGAAGATTAAGATTAGATTTTCTAGTAGATTTCACTTTGAATTTAAATATTTAAAATGTTAAATATTGGAATATTCAACTATTTGGCATACCTACTCTTTTTCTTATTATTCCTACGTTAGGTCCTCGATCTATATGCTCATGTAAAAATTGGATCTTATCTTGATAAGCGATGGGCCAACTGTATCATGCCACTATTTTGAAAGTCTCAAAATATGACAGTGCAATTTTTGTTAAAGAAAGTAAGACATTTATTTCCGTCGCTTTCATAATTTGATTTATTATTGATGTATCTGCTCAGAATTTGGCCGAATATATTTAATTAATTACGTTCCCGGCGACCACCACTTGGAAGTTTTCCAAGTAATAAGTCAAAATTTTAATTCAGTTCTGTGATTGATCCTAACTCAGCCTGTCATCTTTTTACTATTAAAAATCTTTACTAAATCGATTACCAAATTTCATAATTTAAACGATGCATCATTATTTCCTTTGGGTCTTCAATTGACCTCATCACTTCTATGGAAGGAACTACATATTTGATATTACAAAAAATGCTTACATTTAGATATTGTAAAGGACTAATGTTGCCTTTCATTATGCATGAATCACATAGTTGTCGCTTATGCAAACACCACTATTACTCCTCCACCACATCGACCACGACAGAACTAAGGTATTGCTCATGAATTCATTCAATTAAATCATTGCGCTTATTATAGTAATTGCTCGTGTATAAAATTATATTAAATGTAAGTGTTATGTAATTTAATTGTAATCAAATGTGGTATAAGAGAAGTAAATAAAAATAAATTTGCATTGTGCCTTTTGCACAATGTAAATCAAGTTGTTACTTACTTCGTACTTTATTGCATGTACCATTTCATTTAATGTAAACTACACTCTGCATATGTGCCCTCATATGAAAAGGTTGAATCCCGTAAATTTCATTGACCTACTAGTTCATCGTTGCATTTTCTTAAGATCGATTGTTATAAGATGTTTTCATATTCAAACCTTATGATGATGTGCTGATGATAATGATGATGATCATGATATTGATGATGATTCATGTAAGATACTTTTAACATACAAAAAAAATGTATGTTACTTTCCATCTTATGTTCAATTATTAAATATGTTGGTAGTAAAATACGAGTATATTTTGTATATTGCAGCAAGCATTGACTTATAAGAATTTATTGTAAAATTATTTTTCTACGCCAATTCCAAATATAGTAACAGCAAATGTGTATAATTTTGTCTTGATTAGTTGAAGTTTTTCTTTTCTGACAATTTTTTTGTTTTTTTTTTTTAACTTTACATAACAAAAATTTAAAAATAAATAAAAATTTGTGATCATGTGGTATTTAAAAAAAAATAAAAAACCAACAAAAATGTAGGACGTTTATTAATTTAATAAGAAAAACTTTTATATTACATAATGGAGAAACAAAAAAATTGCGTTCACATAGAATTGAATTTGATCGATCAAGAAGATCATTTGTATGCGAGTAAAACGTTACTATTTCAATGTCATATTAGAACAACATATGGCTTGATATCTGTTACAAGAATGCCTAAGAGACAATTAGAAACTATAATGAATAAATCTGTTTCCTATTTTAGACTCACAACTGTAACTAAAATTGTACAGAACCATACCTTCTTCCTTATTTTGGGTCAGTTCTCAATTGCTTCTCAATATTAAAATTGTTTGTCTTATTTATTACTTCGCTTCGAAATTCATCATCACATTATCACATTCTGTGCGGAAAACACTTTATTTCACTTCATATTTTACCACCGTTGCCAGCCTCTTTTTATAATAGTTATCCATCACGTTGTTTTTGGTGTTGAACAGGGGTCTTCTGCTACCCTGAATATTCTAGTTCAGTGCATATCTTGTGAAATCATTCAGAACATATAACCGTATTTAATCTGTTTACAGCATTTTCATTCGTTATTGAAATTAAATTATTTAACAATCAATTTGGCACTCTTGGTAACATTATTTACAAAACTAATTAAGATTATTACGTCTATGGGAACTTCTCTACTTCATCTATTTCTTTGCAACGATCAATAGCAAAGAAATAGATGAATTAGAGGAATACTAATATTTGGTAAGACGATTTGATGGCGCTGAAATAAATGTAAAGTTTTGTGAACATAATGCTAGGTACATGTAAATTATGCTGAGAAGAGTTTGACGGTCGTCGAAAATTCTATCCTTACAACTGCGAAACATGAATGGTGATAAATTGTGTCACAAATTTAAAATTTCGTCAATAAATGCATCTTATTGCATTCTAAACGGGCATTTGCATGGTGTCTCTTCAAGTACTTTTTAATTTGATGCGTGAATTTCCCTGTTGTCTCTAATCTTCAACCCTATTCACAGTTATACTGTGACGTGTTAACTACACTCTTCACAATTATTGACTGCATCTTGTAAAATATTCTGCAAGTAAGACATATTAGTGGTTACTATATAATTATTTTTTTGTTCTTGATTCCTTTATTAAATGTTAATGGTAAAATTTGTTGTATAAATTTTTGCTTCTTAATTCCTCAGAGCACTTATCAATTTCATGGTATACAGGACTAAAAATGCGTCGTTGTTTCCTCTTTTCTCTAACTTTTGCCATGCAATTCTGAAATCACTATAGTATCATGCCCTATGTTTAAATCATTACATTATTCCATATGAACCGCACTTGAAATTACTGTAATTTTAACATTAAAGGGTACACACTCCCATTAATAAAATAAAAAAAACTTTTAAACGATTTGTTCCAAAAATTTTATTTGATATTTCACAAATTTAATTCTAAATTATTTATTTGTTATTTTAGTCATAAATCAATTAATTAGTGATTTAATTATAATTAAAAAAGGAGCAAAAAAAAAACTGTTATACTCATGTGATATGTAAAGGGATAAAGAAAGTGTTATAATTTTTTTTAAATTTTTAAATTACTTAAGGAAAAAAAAAACCTCTAAAATTTAAGTGAAATTCTTTAAAAATGATGTATCGACCGAATTTTTATGAATCAACATGTTTACGTTGTAATGAAATTGTTTATCAAGTGGACCGCATTGGTCCATTGAAAGACTTTACATTCTTTCATTCCGGTTGCTTTAAATGCATACATTGTGGAACAAAATTAACATTGAAGACATACTACAATAATCAACATAAACATGAGGATAAAGAGGTAGGTGATTCACAACACTTTATACCATCTATAAATTGTATAAATACATTGATTTTATGGCTGCTTCTTTTTTCTTTTTTCTTTTTGTGTATCAGAGAAATGTCCATATAATTAAAAGGTAATTAATAAATTATTCTTTGGTATCTTAACTACCATCAACATTAAAATAATGTACGTATAATAAATTGCGGTGATATTCAAAAAGTAAATAGAGTTGTTATAAATGCTAATCAAAACTTAGTGGGTGTACCGGGTGCATTTAAAATTGACGTATTAGGAAGTTTGAGTGTCCGTTTTGATGTCAGTTTTTTTGAGGCGGCAACAATATTGATTAATTTGATGTAGCCGAAAATGTGGGATGATGGACGTACTGTGGAATATTGATGAAACTGATGTCATTGATTAACTTCTTCATTACAATTCATTAATATATGAACTAGTTAACATAATTTAACGTTCGATAATCAACATTTCGACCGTGATTGCACTTGAGGACAATGTTCCAAAAGATAATTAATATGTGTCTAATACACCTAATGATGAAAACTTAAATTTGTGACATGATGATATTGATCACTTTCTAGATCTCACAGCCATACAATAGTACCGATAAATAATTTGTCTTTCAATACAGACAACAGAGCCTTACTATATTTTACTGCATCATTTTAGTTAATCAAATTTTTCTTTTTATTACAGGTTTATTGTAGTTCACATGTACCTAAAAGTGGTCCAGGTCACTTGGATCAAACAGCAGTTGGAATTCGTCAAGCTTTAAATGTCCCAAAAACAAATAAATTTGTTAATGAACAAATAAGAGGTACCAAATTAATTGCAATAAATTTTAGAAATTATATGAAAATTAATATTTTTTTAGATGTAGTTTATCAATTTTATATTTTAAGTTTGTTTGTGTGTTTTTCTTTTTTGTCTTTAAAAAGTTTTAAATATTTTAATATTTTATTGTTTAATGCATTTAACACACTATTTTGATATTATTTGCAATTAAATTATTTCTAGTTATTTTCCTTCTATTTCTGCCTCATATAAGTGTGTCGACAGTGAATAATGTTTACGGGTGCCAGTTCAATTTCACAAACTATGTGTAAATAAGGTTCTATTATATGAATCGCAAAATATATGATATAATGATGTAAAAGTGTGTTCTAACATTGTCGTTTTGTTTCGATTTACAAAAATCTAAAAAAAATCAAAAGTGTTGATGTTTCTTAGATACATTCCTGATCTCATTTATAACTCGTTTCAAATAAGAAAATTTATTTTGATCAATTCACTCATATATAGAAACTATTGGCATATCTTGGTTTCAAAAGTTTTAAATCATTTTGATTATCACAGAATTTTGCCAAACTTTGTATGTACTTAATAATCATTAATAAATTCCTCTACTGTTGCCGATTTTTCTGTATGTTTTCCAAAATTCTTCTCAGTCTTGAAATATACCCGAGTACAATAAATAAACAAAAGTGGAGTTTCCTTAAATAGAATGATGCAAACCATAATAACTTCTATAAGTGCAATAAACGTGTTTCATAAATGCACTTAAATAGTAAAACTAATTCGAATAATATGAGATCACTTTTTATAGAATGAAGTGAATGTAATCATCTTCATCTTTGTATAGTGAAAGTATTTTTAATCAAGTTAAGGTGTTAGATATTACCATACCTGATTGGTTTATGTCATTCAAGTATGTTGTTTTTTTTTTTTTTGCATTTGCATTTTCTGCAACTTATTTAAAGGCCCTTGATCAGATGCAGATCAACTGATGCATCTGAGAAATTCTTTTTTTTTTTCTTTTGTATACATTGTTTGTTGTTTACATGATGAAGGTATAAATTACTTTGTGTATATACGAACACTTCGCTTGTACGGTTGTCTGAAGATAATGTTTTTTTTTTGCTTTTAAATACGTAATTTCAAGCTATAATCTCTTCACATCTGATGTCATTTCTTCAAGAAAAACAATTAATTTTTTTTTATGCAAAAGTTGTTAAAGACATTTGAAATATCGACTGACTATACAAGTATTTATAAAAGAGAAATTATCATGTCGAATATTCTGCTTAACATATAATACATCACATCATCCACATACATATGATCTATAAAATTGAGAGTAGCAAATATTTCTATTAAGATTTTAATGTTTTTCTTTTGAAAATGTTAAGAAAGTTTAACAGTTTTTAGTGCTTACTATTAAAAACATTTTAAGATTGTATATTGATGACAGACCACATATATATAATATGTTGTTATGAAGATGTAATCTTTTCTTGATGACACATTTGATATATAACGAGTAGCTTATATAGTTTTTAAATAGTGCCGGATGATCGTATTTTACTACAATATTTAAAATAACAATGGTGTTATTATGTTGATACATTTTCTCATTTGATCTATGATCACTTCAATATAATAGATGTACTTGTACAATGTTCTATTCAGTTAATATTGCTTGCACATAATGATCAAATATGATATTATGGATTTCGTTATTTGGCAATCGTTCAAATATATTATAAACTATAATAATAACTTTGAATATCATACAGTAATGGTTTGAATTGAACTTTAAAAATACTGTAGAATTTAAAATTATAAATATGCATCTCAATCAAAACACCAATGCTAAGATGTTTAAGTTTGATTTCAAACTAATAGTTCTCATCAATACAGTAATTACCCTCGCTCTATTGTTTCTACTTACAACGGGTCCAAGTGCACCCAGATCACCACTATAAATTCAGTATGTATAACGAAATATTATATGAGGCCTACGTGAGCCTAAATCATTTTGCATTTTAATTTCATTTCTTCCACCTTGGAATTATCTATCACCAATCTATTTACAAATATTAAATCATAATAATTTTCAGAATGTCATTATAACTACTCCAATACTACACTCACAGGTCTCTTACTACCTTGAAATTAATTTATTTCAATTTACATAATTGCCATTGACGGAGCGGCAACGAATCAGAAATAATCCGCAGTCTCTATAGAGTTCTTGGTGATATTTTCGATATATATTTGGGGTAAACTACGATTAATATTGTCGTCACTATTTATTCCTGCTCGTCTTGCACTAAGATATGATCAAATTAAATACTAAACTGTATGATATCAGATGAGTTCTAATTGATCAACTTGAAAAATATACTTTACAAGTTTGCCGGTAAAGTATATAATGGGCTTCTAATATATTTTCGAAGTTTTTTGATAATTGATGGTGACATGCTATAACAGATATTAATATGATATGCGCTGTATATAAAGTCTGGTAATATTCAAAAATTTTAAAAGTCTTAAGTTGCTAACCGTTTATCGATACTATTGTATTGCTGTAAAACTTGGAAGGAGAACCGTGTCAAAAATTGAAATTTTCGTCTATAGCTGCCGTAGACGGATACTTTAAACTTTCTGGTCGAATACAATATTAATCGGAAATTAGCTCAGACTTACAGATGAGATCTGAATGTTAGAAGACGAATTGTCAGCCGATGAAAATGAATTTGGATTGGTCATACAGTTTGTTATGTTGCAAAATCCCACTCCTGACTTAAATACCCATCAGGGTAATAGAAGAGCCGCTTTTCCTAAAATACAATATGATACAGTTACCAATGCTAGACCATGTAGTAAGTTGAATATTCAGGCTAGATATCGTCAACAATTGCGATTGTTCGTCAATGTCCAATTCTTCTGCATGAAATAATTGCTCGGGATGATGTATTGTTATAAAAAAATAATAACTAATTAATTTTATTACAATATATAATAATATAATTATTAAATATTTTTTAATATAAAAAAATAATGTAAAAATACTATTCGGTTAATTTAACAACATACTCGACAAATACAATAGATCATCAGAACTATAAACAATGTAATACCTGCGGCAATTAATGATACATAAATCCATTGAATATAACTTAAATCATATGGCCAATTTGTTGCCCATATGTCCTGTACATCATCAGTATCATCATCATTATTATGATAATTTTTCTTTAAAAAACTTAAATTTGTAACACATTCATGTGAACATGCAATACCTAAAAAATGTGATGATGCATTGCCATCAATTGTATTTTCATCAATTATTATTTTAACTGCATTTTCACTTAAAATCGATACCACCTTTGATAGCATACAACAATCCCAATTATTATTGGCCAAACCAATTTGTTTTAATGATGGAAATACATGATTTATAATTTTTAAATCATTATTTATTAATGTTAAATTATTACCATCAATAAATAATGTTTGTAAATGTTTTAATGGTTCAAATATTTTAAAATCAATTTTTTCCAAATTATTGTACGATATATCAAGAATTTTTAAATTTATTAAATTACCAAATAATTCATTTGACAATTCATTCAATTCACATTCACGTAAATAGAGTTCTTCAAGTTTTACCATATTTTCAAATGAAAATCGATCAATTTTTGCCAAATTATTAAATGATAAATCTAATTGTTTTAAATTATATAAATTTTTAATTGTTCTTAAATCATCTAAATTATTATGTGCCAAATATAAATGTGTTAAATTTGTATTAAAAATTTTTATATAATTTATTTGATTATTTGATGCATTTATAAAATTAACCCTTTCACCAATTAATAATCCAACGGCATTTGTGTTACTTAAATAAATAAAATTTGCATCAACAATTGCAATGTGACCATGTTGTTGCAATGGATTATTTGAAATATCAAAATATGTTAAATTATTTAAATGTAAAAATGCAATATTACTTATTTCCGTTAAATTATTAAAATTTAAATAAATACTTTTCAATTTATAATTAAAACGTAATAAATTATGTTCAATTGTTTTTAATTTATTACCATATAAATACAAATCATTTAAATTAATTAATGGATCAAAAATACCGACATGCAATTCTTCAATTTGATTAAAATTTAAATTTAAATAGTTTAAATTTTTTAAATTAAAAAATGCCATCTCTTCAATTTTATAAATTTCATTATTTGATAAATCTAAATGTTCCAAATTTGGGACAGATTTAAAAACAAAACGATACAATGCAATTAAACTATTATTTGTTAAATCTAATGTACGTAATGCGGTTGCATTACGAAAACTATTTGTAAATAATTCAACAATATAGGCATTGCGAAAATAGGCTGCCCTAATGTTTGGAAATGTTTCAAATGTATTTTCGGGTATAATATGCAATGTTGAACCAATTGAATGTATTGTTATTACAGTTTCACGATTTGTACTATTCTCATTCATTGTTAATGTCTCACTATCACTTGAATTTATATTAATTAATTGACAAAATGATCGTCCAGCTTTAAAATCACTATCACAATTAATGTAACGTACTTCTTTATTCGGATCTTCATCATAATTTTCAGTATCATCAATTTGTTGTGTATTTACAAATATTATTAGTGTTGATAATATTATTGACCTTTGGTGAATGGGCGACGGATCAAAAAAAAAAAAAAAACAAATTATTATGTAATTTATTATTTAGAAAAAAAAAAAAAACAAAAAAATATACTAACAATTTTAAAAATTTATATTCCATTATTTTTCACTAAATTTTCACCAACAATATAATTAAAATAGGAAAAACAAATTGATTTTCTTTAATTTACTTTTCGAAAATTATATTTAAAATATGATCAACTTATGAATTTTACTAAATTTAATTGAAGAAAATTTGAAATCGTTTAATTTTTGTGCTTTTCATTTTGCTAAAACTGATCGCATTTTATAAAATCTGATGACGATTTGGATCGTTGCCAAAGTGTTGTATTTCTTTTTTAATTTGGGTTTCCGATTTTCTGTCTCTATTGCTTTTTTAGCTTTAAAAATAAAGAATACAACATTGAATTCACTAAACCACTTGTGAAAATTAAAAATGTTTATGTATTTTATTTAGATAATTATTTTTTAAAAAAATGTTTAAAATAGATAATGAAATGAACTGTAATAATATTTATTAAGCCCGTGAGCAATGAAGGTTAAATACATTACAATTTTAAAATGTATAATTTAAGATTATTGAAAGAAATTCCAAATCATTTCTATAAATAAATTTTATTTGGGTTAGGATCAAACCATTGTTGAATCTCTGATCAAGTCCAAAATAACATATACATCGACGAGCTGAACTGTTGAGAATAGAATTTTAAAATATCAACATTAAATTTTAACTTACTTAAAATAGTAAGTGCTATAGAGGGCGTAATTTCGCACATATTTAAGAATATGGATTTATTGAAGTTGGAACTATAGCGACCCCCCCCCCCTCTCACTAAAACATCAACGATCACAACACAAGACCAATCAAATGATCGTGAATATCATTAAATTTAAAAACAATTTTAGAAGAACAAATATTTCTTTATTAAAATTTCAAATCAAGTGCCAGCATGCTAAAAAATCAAATTAGTCATCATCTAGAAAAATACTGACTATCTAAATTAAGTAATATTGGGCTAGATCACAATATGTCTATAAAAATATCAAAAACATAATAGGAAAAAAATTGAACAAAGATATCAACATATCATTGACATGACATAAAAGAATCTATCAATAATTCTATACTTTTATATCTGATCCACAAGTTATTGTTGATAAATTTGCTGAACATTTCACAAATATAAATAAACAAAATTACTTATTGAAGATCAACAATTCTCAACGCATGTACATCAATTATAATAACTAATCAATTTTCAGATAATAAGGGATACAATGTCTGCAGTAATCTTGTACACACGTCCCAAATAAACTATCCAATTTATATCGCAATAACATCAATCCAAACTCTACATTTTGAATTGAATACACTGATGATATATACTTTACTTATACTTTAGTATCACACACGCTAATATATTAATGCCAATGAAAATCATGAACTTGCACCTTAATACCATACATATAGTTGGATGCCATTTTGGACATTAAATTTAAATTACTTTAAAGTGCAATGCCACAATATTTTGTGGTAGGGATCGTCTAACGAGACCCCATATACCAACAAAAGGTCCAAAGATATAAATATTTCCACAAATTGTAATAGAAATAATAACAACAACATGCTAAATTATCTATGGGTTTTAAATTTACAAATTTACTCGAATTCAAACCTTACTTGAATTATATTACAAGAACAGTAAATTTGCCTCACTGCACTTATGCATTCACCCAAAATTCTAAAGAAAATCAATCGACTCAACAAAAAGATCAAAATAGTATGTCCCTTAAAACCCGTACCCATCTAGTTGGATGTCTACCCACTGTCTGTTTGTACTATGCTTTAGTGATTTTTATAGGTTTGTTTATGGATTCATTCGTGATGATAAATAAGTATTTTGCTAGACATCACTATAAACATTGTTCAGTTTTTACTATTGTCTGCCAATGGGAAAGTGAAGTTATGTGTGCATTAATAAACATCTTCTGTTTCTCAATGACTACATAGACGGACCACGTCATCATCATTGGCGTTAAAAATCTATATAGAAGATCAAAAGGTCGCGTTGGAAATGTGTTTTTTTTTTTATTTATTTAAACATTAATTTAACATTTATTTGCACATAAATGCCATTTAACATATGATTCCATTTCGTTTTATAGCCCAACGTCAAACAACACCAAATGGTTATGGTTATAATAATCATGTAAGTACCAGAGATACAACATCACCATCACAAAATGATAGTGACTATAAATATGGACGATTTGATGCAAGTGCATTGCATATAGCACATGCACTTAAACAAACGGAAATTCAAAAGGCATATAATAAACGAAGGGAGAAACCAATTGATTATTACCTGGTAAGTGTTAAATATAAACGCTCTTACACACGTTTGTTCACAGATCTTACAGATTTAAAATTTTCAACGTAATTAATTGTGGATTGATTTGTAGTACACGGCTACGAAAGAATTCCTATTTGAAAGCAACGACAGAGTATACATATCTTGAGATGATTGCTAATGCTACTTAACATATACGTAAAAAAAAAAAAACGTCGCGTTTTGACTTTGTTGCCTCCAAATGCCTTCAAACAGCCTCCAAATACTGTAGAGAATTTAGATGGGTTCAAAATAATTGAATGAAAGTAATTTGTTCCTATTTTTAACGTAATACTTTTTAATTGAATTTAGGCAGTAATAGTCTTTTATTAAAGTTTAGTGCTTAAAAAACTATTGTACATGAATTTTAAATCGTGACTGCATTAAAATATTGCAATAAAAAAGACTATGTAACAATAAATACCAAAGAAGACAACTAATAATAAATGTAAAGAGTAATTGACAAATGGCCATTTAATTAAAAAAATTTAAATAAAAACATTGAATTAAAAACTATAATTAAATTGAAAATGGCGCGAAATAATTAAACAATTCAAATATATTTTGTTTTTATAGGTTTTCGGTTTAGTAGATCAAAAACGTGATGAAAATATTGCATTTTATGCGGTAAAGTACAAAACAATTGAACAAATAATGTGACTAAACTTAGTGTTTTGAATAAATAATTAGCAAAATGTTATTTTATATGCACATATTGTGTAAAATTTTGTGAATACACACAAATATTTACTTCATTCATGGATATTTTATTATGTACAAATACATCATTTGTCATTCATTTTCTATAGTATTGCAAGTATGGGCCCCATGCTCGTCTGTCCAATTGTAAAAGAAAGAATATCCATAATGTCGAGGTAATGGGATGGATGAATTGTTAATATAATATTATAGGAAATTCTATAGATTGTATACTTTATATATTTACCAGATAAATATACACTTTATGTACACGCAATGCATCCGCATTATATGCAAATAACATCACGTTTTTATATGTTTTCATTTTACAATTTACTGGAAAGTGTAACTAACAATTTTTTTTCCATTTTTTTTATTTTTTTTTGTTTACATTTTCTAATTGAAATTGTTAAAATAAACAATAAATGCCAATTTGTGTTATGATAATGTAAACTTTATACGAGTAGTGAATGTAACAATTTTTTTTAAAGATATAAATACGAGTCGTCGTTCCTATGCGTTATGTTAAGCAATTAAAGTTTTTTCTAAGCTTATTTATCATCATCATTAGCAGCAGCAGCATAAGTATCAAGGTTGCTGCATATCTGACCTAGCAAGGTACTTACAGACATTACTTTCTAACCAAAAATTGTGATCCAATATTAGTTCCATATTGTAATGAACCCTAAGTATTGTAATAGCTGTTTGATCTGAAATGAAAGACATCATGCAAAATCCTATAGATAAATTACTTTAATAGGCTGCTATGGATAGATCTGTGGTTTGATCATATAATTCTGTTGATAGAAAATCTACTATTAAAACATATAAAATGCTAAAAAGCAACTGAAAACATTCTGTCATGCTTAAAGTGCAATTACACAATGTATTATATATCCCATTATTATAACAGTTATATTACATGATATTCCGACCGAATGGAAGTAAGACTGATAAACAGGGTATAGTTAGATTTTTTAATCTGACTTATTTAATTATAGACTTACTTTCATAAATATTTCTAATTCCGAAACAATACCGAAAAGCAGAATTAAATCAAGACCGCAATAATATTTGAAATATTATAATTTTTCTTCACATCTTCATTAAAATTTATACATTAAAATGTGAATTTCTCTTACCAGATAATTCATAAAGAGCCAGATAATTCATAAATAGCCTGGAATTTGTCTGATTCAATTTGTGTAGCACATACAGAAATAATATTTGTGGTCGATTGCTTAATAACAACTTTATTCCTTCTTGTACACAAACTACTTGAATTTATCTCCTGGTTATCACGTCTAATAATGCAGCGTCCAGTTAATATAAGTCGATATTCCAACTACCTATTCTCAAAATTTTACATTCTAAAAATTTACTTCACTTTTGATACTCGTCATCTGTTGTTTTCGAATTTTCGTACAAATAATTAATAATTTCATTTCTCTTTCACTTTTCCTATTTGGCTTTTGTATTACTATACGGTTTATAGTCACAACTAACTATAAGGTTTAAATGGCTAAAGTTGCTCAATTTATGTAATCTGCATAATTTTCATTTTCACAGAATCCCATGGGTTGCCCATGTGTGCCTACACTCATTGTATGTTCAGCGAATTGGCAGTTTTCACACAAATCATGGTACTATAACGCCTTACTATCAATCACAACTTGACGTTAGACAGTATAATCCGTTAAAGTTCCTACTAGATATTTCAAAGACAATTTCTATTATTTATTGCAATCAATGTAATCTTTGGGGGCATTTTTGAGACCAGCTAATAAATATACTTTTAGGTAACAGAAGAATCAGAAAAATATTATGATACATCAATCAATCAATCCAATATTATAGATCAATAAAATATTCCTATATAAATGATGGAATGACATTAATTAGCATATCGTAACAGCATGGTAGCAGACAAGCCATTCGTTTCTTTGCATATATTTCCACTTTTATTGATCATAACATTCAATTGTACATATCAATTGTGCTCGCATTTTCAATTCAAAGTGGAATGTTAAAAGAAGTCAATCTTAAACCGTATCTCAATAAAAACTTTTTAACACTCAATCATTTTCTTTTACTATGTAAAGTGGATTGAGGAAAGACATTTTTATTATTACCATATTTATTGCCATACTGTTGATGTTGTCGAAGTGCCGAGTACTCTCGTTTGTATGATGATTAACAAAGTTGGATTAATTTTTGACATACCATGGTATTTTTTCTCACGTTTATTTGCGATTTTTCTTTTTTAATTAAATACAACAAATAACATTAAAAATTGTTTATAAAACGGCCCATTTATACAAAGAAATCCAAACATACAACAAGAAAGTATTAATACGAATGAGTATGTGGTGAAAAAAAAAAGAAAAAAAAACCATCATAATTTATGTGATTTTATATAAAAGGTATGCAGCATCTTGTGGATATACTTTCACTTCTTCTTTTCTTCTTCACTTCTTATAATAATATGTAACAAATAGGAGCATTGGTATCAGTTACAATTCATCTCAAAGGCTATTATGATTTGCCATTGCTTTAATGCGGTTATTGTTTAACATAATAAACGTTTATTCAATCGAAGATACATACATTTCCTATATGATTATTGCGACAACATATAATGTTAAATCACAACTCGGCATTCTCTAATTTACATATCTTTCACTAAAACACTAGATAAGAATCATTTCATAACAACTCTTGTATAAATGGATAAGATAATACAGTAACTGGTGTGTCATCATCAACTTAAACTTTGCATCACATATAGGGTAATCATAAAATTGTTTATTTACAGTTTTGAATAAAGTGTCGACTGTCACACCCCACTTAGCATTCCGAAAAACATGTCGCAATTTTTTCTTCACCATAATCTCTTGCCAAATAACTTGCCATACATTGAAAGCCATCTATACCTAATTTATTACTGTATCATTCACTTCAAGAATACATGCCATTGACGAACCAATTTTAATCGATTTCGTCAGCGCATTAATGTTTTAAAAAAAAAAAACAATTAATGCGCTGACCCACTTGCCGTGATCTATATTGTTCAGTAATAGCTCCAGCCTCAGCTATTTCTGTTTGCGTCAACAAACATATGTCGTAAGGAAATTCAAGATCGTTAAGTTGATTGGCTTAATCCAAAGTAGTTTTTCGACGTTCACATTTGGTATAACCCAATCTAAAGCGAGTATAGAAATATGATTTAATGCATACGTGCTCAACACCTGATTGTACATCAAATACATCATCAAAGATTCCACAATACAATGATTTTGCACTGCGAGTTTGGAAAAAGACCGCGCGAATCATGTTCACGAATTTGAATGGTATTTCATAACTTTTAAAAAATTCTTCAAATGATAACAGGGCACGAAAATACGTCATTTGGAAGACGGTTTTACAGACGAGACGTACGCGAAATGAAAGTACCCCTAAATTTAAATGTGCGACCAATTAAGTGAACGCGATTGAGACTACTACCGAGCACAAGTTGTGAATCAAGAAAAAAATACGCGCTGATAGTGGGCATATTATTAGCAATTTTAACTGAGCAATCAACATAATATATATAGAAAAACGTAATTATTACAACAACCTTGTAACCCAGTAAGGGCTTGCCGCGCAAATTTTCATGCATTTAACTCAAATTACTTGATTGTCACACACGTTGGCGCAATATTATCAACGCCGACATTCTTTTCGCATTTTAGATATATAATGTGGATATTATTTTGCCATTGGAATATTCGTGTAGCCGTCTTTCTTTCAACCGATATCTTGAATAGAATCTGGGAATATTCGGGTCGCCAAAGTGTGGGCACTTTTGCGATCATTTTGTAAAATTTTCGATGCTCATTAATTAATTGTTTTAAATTTGTTTTTAAATAAAATGTTATTATTGAGTTTTCGTATTTATTTCATTATAAAATTTATAATTTTATAGTTTTATTGTTACAGTGTTTTTAATAAATGTTGAAAATATACATACAATTTTTTCTTGCTTTTATAACAAAAAATTAAAATTTTTTAAACCTAAATTTATTCAAGATTAAAAGTGATTGATAAATTCCAGATATAT
>JANSTX010055212.1:0-10360 GCA_027564355.1 Penthetria funebris
TCACATCACATGACATTACTTGTGCCACCCTAAAATAGGAAAAGAAAACGGTTTTACGCGGTGGTGGTGTTAGATAAAAATAAATGAACAATATTTTCCAGGAGTAAAATTAAAATTTGTTTATCTTAACCGACAAATCAAATTCTATTATAAATTTAGATTTAAGGGAAGATTAGATTGCCAATAGATTGTAATTTTGCTCTGCTGCCCTATGTACTTGTATTATAATAAAAAAAAAAAACAAAGGGTAAATTTATATTCTTTCAATTTATCCTTAAATTTACCTTCATGCGAATGTTATTCTTTTACCATTGTTAGAGAATACCCCCCATGATGTGAATTTCAAGTGATTTACGAAATTAATTGCTAAAGAGGAAATAACTTCAGATTGTACCGATAATAAAGTATTAGATATTTTTAAACACCCGAATTTATCGAGACAATTAATATACAAATTTGAAGATGATATTGATTAGAACTATAGATAGAACCATCATCAAACCCATTTCATATACAGATAGATAGCGTGCTGCAAATTAAACGCACCAAAATGATAACAGCTACCACAAACTCAAGACGGTCGTTTAAATTATGTCTAAACTAAAAGTTACAAAATAACAGTATGTGATCATTGTCCCATTAATTGATATTGCAGGTTTTCATCCTTTTAATTTTGCAATTGTATAACAACTATAATTGTCTATAGTATATTTGCTTATCAATCATCAGTTTATTTGATTGCAATGCAGAACATAGGATGCTTCAAATGTTACCACTTAATATTTCTATTAAGTATAAGATAGTTAAAATACCACGTGTATTTAATGTCAGGTTTATTGTTGATTACTGGCAGAAGTGGGATATCGTGTTATAATTGGTAGTTCAGTGTATTCAGTTTGGCATGTAGAAAAACCTGTATGTCAATGTTTGTTCAAAGGGTAAATCAGACGAAAAAGTTGATCCACGTTTATAGGAGACACTGCTGGTATATTCTAGTTATTACAGTCTAAATAAAGCACTGTGCTATAACAAAATACAAAAAAAATATGTACACTCTAACGTGCAACAAGTAGAATATTTAGTACGTAAAATGTCTGAATTTTAAAAATATTGAAAACTGAAGAAAATACTTTAATTTTAATATAATTAATCTAATAATAATAAATATGAATAAATTATAAATACATACATTATTTCTAAGACGTTTCAGCTATGCTAAACCCAATTAAATAACATTATTGTAAACAATTTCCACGTATTCCACATTAATCTACATTTAAATTGGATTTAAGCAAATATTTGAACAAAAATATATGAACAAATACAGAAACTTGCTTGTCATGAGAAACATTTACCTTTCTACATTTCGTACATCTTAGCACCTGTGTCACATTATGGAATCAATTATTTATTAAATTATCTTTAGAACTTCAGGTATGATTTTTCTTAAATATACAAATTATTAATCAGAATTAATGTTTTGAAATTATGTATTTCAAATTAATTATGACAATAAGTTTTGCAGTTTATGTAGTATGACGCTAAACTGAACTTGAATAAAGACAGTGTTGAATTAATTGAAAACGATAAAGGTAACAACAAAATCATTTTCATCAATTCACAACCTCAAAATTTTAATTATTCCCAACTATCATGCATACACTCGTAAAGTTAAAAATCTAACTAATTTTAATTTAAAAAAAAATATATAATAATTAAACTAGAACTTACCTTGAAATTCCTTTCTTGCAGCACTCACAGATGTCACAATATTTGCAACATGTCCTAATACAGTTGCAAATAACATTAATCCAAATAATAGTTGTATTATCACAAAAATGTATTCGGCTTTCGATCTAGGTCTTGGTAAATCACCAATTGTCGTTAACGCTAATGTACACCAATAATAACTTTGTAAATATTGTTTAACTACATCGGCCGATTCAGAATCATGGAATACCCAATTCTTTGAACCGAAACCATTGTTTTTATAAATTATATGATATAAGCAACCATTCCAATGAAATATCACTAATAAATAATGTATCAATGATGTTGAACGAAATAAATTTGGATAATTTGTATGCCGTTCGGTACGGTCCATAAATGCCCAAAATCTATAAATTTTCACTATACGAAATGATCGCAATATTGAATTAAATCCGATTGATAAATATAAAAAATCTAATGGTAATAAACAAAGGCAATCAATATAAAATGTTGTTGAATTCATATAATGTTGTCTTAATTTTGTTGAATCAGTTTGTAAAACACCATCTTCTAAATAACCAGTTCGAAAATGAAATAAAATATCCACTAAATATACAAAATCAGAAAAATAATCTAAACAAAACCACACTATAATTGTTTGACCGTTAATTTCTTGAAATGCGAATCGATAAATGATCACCCAAAAATTGTATAAAAATGCCAATGACACAACCATTGACCAATAATAACATAGACGTCCGGCAGGATCAAAAACAAATGTCCATTTTGTGTGCGTTCGTACTCGTGACGTTGTTGAACAAGCCGATCGACGTCCAAATCTGAAAATAAAATTGAAAATAATAGTAATGTTCTATTGTTTTTCGGGGCATAGATCATATTATGTATATATAAATATCAAAAGTGTATCCATTTTGTGTCTGAGAATGCACAGTTTCGAACATCTATCACGAATTCAATTCTGAAAATGACGATAAATTACATAAGTGGACAAAATTCACGATTTAACTAAACGTAACATTTAGTCTGAAAGTGCTACAGAACAGAACGTCCAATTCAGTCCAGAAATGACAATGCTGATACTCAAAGGAGACAACTAAAAAACAAACAAAAAAAAATACATACCTTTCAGTACCATTACATCCATTTCCATTTCCTAAATGATTACCAGATGAAATAGTACCTAATGTATTAGCATTTGAATTACGACCGCCGCTACGATTCCATGAACCCAATAAAGGTTGTTCACCAGTTTTTAAACGTCCTCTTTCTTTTCTACGATTTTTTCTAGATAAATCCATTTCTGATGCAGTTGCCGAAACATGTGAATGCGCTGTTCTAGTTGCACATCCCGTTGCCGATATACTGTCTCTTGAAGATGAAAAAAAACCTTGTTGAGAGATACTTTGACCAAAATGTGCTCTGTTCATTCCAAATTTTGAACTAACCATGTCTGGAAAAGAAATTGTTAATTATTAGTTTTATTTTTTATATTTTAATATTTAAATTTTTTTTTGTTTTGTTCAAACTACAACTATTTATACTATTGAAATTAAAAAACTAATATGCTATATAATAAATATATCACTATGAACAATGATCGTCAATTGTGGCTATCAATGAATATGGGGATAGAAAACTTACTGTATTTTATTCATGCATATATCCTAATAGGAGATGAACTAATTGGAATAATAAACAAATTTCAGCAAACATAACCATTTACAGGATTCAAATAAAATTGTCTGTAGAATGGTACATACATTCACATCTACCTAGTTTGGTGGTGATATAATTTTCGCCAGGGCTGTATTTCTGACCACGATCACACAACAGAATTTTACATATCTTGTGATCGAATTATTGGTGACACCAAATGGAGATGTTAGTCGGTCACTCTGTTTTTTTTTTTTCGCCACATTTAACATTAAATTCTTGTATACATTAAATTTTGTACACATAATCGTTTCAGAACTGAATTATGAATTGCAGACGATCAAATATATTACGAGGAGTTTTTTGTATTTGACAAAACGAAATGCTTTAAATACCTCTAAATGTATTTTTAATTGTCCTTCCCTTAATTCCAATCAATAGATATAAGTTCAGCAATGGACTTAAAGTTTAATTCAAAACATTTGCTTCTCAGTTTTTCTGAGATTTTGTGAATTGAAAAAGTGCATTACGAAATCGAAAAACTATGGTAACATAAAAATTCATGCAAAATGTGTGTGGTGGTAATTTTTGGGGATAATTTTATTGGTGTTAATTTTATATTTGGTTTTTTTTTTTACAATTTTTACTCTAATTCAGTCTAAATTTTTTAAAACATTTATAAAAGATAGAAAAATTAATCTTACCAATAAGATTTTGACGGCTCACAGAATTTAAACGATGATCACAACCCCTTGTCTGAGCTGAAGTGATATCATTATAATCGGCATCAGATTGTGATGTTATTAGATGTGTTACAGTTCCGTCTGTTCCAGTAAGTGATAGACGTGGTTGTCCAAATTGTTCTGAACTGGACAATGGTAAATCATTTTCAACACCACCATTGAAATGAGCACCTATGCAAACGTGGGTTTTGTTTTTTTCTTTATTTCAATATTTTTTATTTAATTTTTATTTTTAGTCAATACATTAAAATTTTTGATTCGATTTTTAAAAATTGCGAACAAATAAAAAGAAAAAAAAATAAAAATAACATTTTCTAAATGATCTAATCTGTGAGCTCATCAATCTTACATTTTATATAAAGAAAAAGGAAAATATAAAACTTTATGTATTTCGTCTCGTATAGGTTTAATAAAAGATTGTGTTGGGTTAAAATTTTGTAAAGGAATAAAATAAATTTTATAAGATGATATAAATTTCAAGATGTAACATGCACTTTTTAAATTAAAATGCATTACTCCCATTATGTTTTGTATTTCAATATAAACTACAATTTATACTGATAATATGGGATTGATTAAATCAAGTAAGTATTACTTTACACAGCTTAAAACAAAAAATATGCATCACGTGATCAAGGATATAATTAGCATAAAGTTAAGAGCAACTTATAAGAGACGGTGTAAGAGTCGTGTGTACCACCTACAAAAGTAATATATCTTTAAAATAAAGGTTGGCAAGCTATTGTATTACATTTCTACAGATCTAACTGCACAGGCTATAATGTTGCCAATCTTCACGCCAGTAATCTTAACAGTATAGATTTGAAAAATCGAAAATGATACTAATGGCAATCTCTTAATTCAAGTTGTTGGGTTATTAGATACTATGTTCATAATACTTCTTGTTTTGTGCACTATGGTGTGTTATAGACCACTTTACGCAAAATACTTTGCTGAAATTAGCCGGTCAATTGACTGTCAGACTTACGTGAATTCCTAATATTACTCATTGTCCATAACTGCTAGACCTATTTTTAATACTGTTCATGTTGAGACACCTATTGATAACTATGTTCACTATCTTATCACTAAAATAACCTGCAGGTCAATTAATAAAAAGGAAAATTTGATGGTTTAAAACGGTTATATTTTATTATATAGAAATGACACAGGTCGACATGAAACTTATGCTCGAACACTAATGTTGTAACTGTATTCAGTTCAAACGGAACAACAGACTATAGGAACAATTTGACATTGTTAACCTAAGTTTCTAAGTTTAGAGTCATATATAATGCATCTATACCCTGTTATACTCAAACTTAATTCACTTGACAATTATTACTATACATCGTCTCAAATGTTCTTGTATGCTAAGTTAAACAATAACAAATTCTATTATAGAAACCATAATATAGTACATATATACTCAAAAGTTCTAAGTACTTGTACTGAATACCTTATTTATTCAACTAATCGAAATATATAAATTGAAGTTGGAATTAGAGAAACAAATGGAAGAGCGGCAAAGGTTTACTGGAATTAAAACACGTAATGGATTATTGATTAATTTTAATTATCTGTATATATATATACAATTGCAATTATAAATTAATTTCTGTATATTTCAATTAAATTGATCGTACTAAACAATAATTCATTAAATATATCACAGATAGCCAAAAGTTATAAGAATTATCATCCATTTAATCCCTTGATATAAACAATAAACAGAGATATAGAGTTTCAAAACATGTTATACACCAAACAAGAACATTGTGGTAGCATCTTGGGTAGCATGGATTGGCAACTCTTCCGACATTGACGGAAGATGGAGTCAAATTGCTATTCATATCGAGATATTTCCCCGATTTCACACAGTAATTAACAATGAATGCAATTATTGAGAATGGTGGAGAATTTCGTACGCAGTCATTACTAGATCGACATTATAGTGTAAAATATTCACTTTGGATAAATATCAATAATGATCGTAATTACACACCACTCTATAACTGGCGTTTACCGAATATATCAATATTAGAATGTAAGGTACTTGAGGTCTAGAAAGGATTAGCAGAATAGTAGTTAGACAATTAGATACAGATACACTGAAAACGTTACCACGTCTGAAACTCATCAGACGTGGTGATTATTATACATATTGTAATAACCGATTTACAAGCCCATATGACAGTCGTGTCCATCTGATAATCGTTTCCAGTGTCTCAAAATTCGACAAACTCGACAAATCGTCTGTTGTGAAATTAAATTTAAAGATTCTTATTATCCATCTAACGTATCTACTGGTAGAAATTTGAAATTATGACATGATTATATTAGTTAATTTTGCGCCCTCAAAATTATACCGATACACATTTTGACTTGAATATATGTTATTTGAGAAGCGAATCAACCCGCATTACTTGTTTGATGTCGACGAATAGCATTTATGTAATAGGTGTTACCATTCTATCAATTATGAGACAATGATTCTTGATGTGTTCATATGAGCTGTGCACGAGCTGCCAGGTCTAAATATAAACCAGGTCTTCAAAACTGAACTGGTCCTATCATGTAAAATTATTTCAACAACCTTTTATTATTGTGTTCACTAAGTTGAGACCACGCCATAGCTCACACATACCAACTATTCGACCGGAAGATCCACACTTCAAAAAATAATATGGGATTTATTACAGATGCGATGTTTGTCTAGTATACTTTTCGCATTTCTGACACGGTTTTAATTTCGCCAAGACCTGGAGTCTGCTCTTTGAAATCTTCATGCAGTCGACTTTCTATCAACTGCTGGAATTTATTCTTATGAGAACAATTCAAGAAGTGAATCGAAAAATTATTAAGTATATTTGGTCTAGAGTAAATTAGTTGTGCATGAGATAAAATGTGAAAATGTCCATATTTTTAAATTAGAAACAAATTATCTTACACAAATCTTTACATCTGATATGTGTCCTTAGTAATGTAATGATGTGGAAAAGATACTCTATTTCTCTTAATAATGGTAAATATTATGAGGAAAACCTCTATGTCAATGTCATATCTCTTATAGACGAAATATGATTCTTTTTGAACGTTAATTCATTAAATTAGCAACTAAAATTTTCTAGTCGAATATCTTTATGGGGATGATATTATGATTATTATTACAACAAAATAGAAGAAAAATAGAAAAAAAAAAGAAAAATATTAAGAAGATATATTGTTGTCATCAAATAGAAAAAAATAAAATTCAAGTGAAATGTTATATTACAGCCATTCACAGTCATAAATCATAATAAAAATATGGTGATAAAATGCTTTACTTGTTCGTAAATAAAGAAACCATTATGTTTTAGTTATGTACAAAATTTAGTATTCATTTTATAATAATATCATTTTCAAAATTCATAACAATTTGCCTAATTATCTTAATTTTTAAGAGAGTAAACAGAGTAATCGTGATTTTTTTAGCAAGAGATCATTGCACTTACTCATATAAATTCAATTACTCGAACTTTCAATTTAAATTTAACTAAATCTAAAGGCACATTTTAACCATCTTCACATGGTAAGTATAATTCCGCGATAATTTAATTTAAATTGAATTAAATCGAAATGCTACTATGGCACAAGAGTTATTAAAATTTTAAAAACATTGACCTCAAATAATATAAACCAATCCGCACTAAAAAAAACAAATTTTAAATTTGGTTTCGACTCAAATTTAAAACTTACAAAATAAAATCTTCGCTTTAAATCCTCATTTTAAAAATTTTACTGAATTTCGTATATTTAAAATTACCGCCTTACACATTTGAATTGCATTGTTTTAAAGGGAACAGCCTACATTAGCAATGGCCGCACATTTGCAATAAGTACAAAAAATTGAATTTGTTACTAAATGCACAAATTTATTGCAATATTAACCATACATTACATATTATCGATTAAAATTCAATTATTTAAATAAATTGACAAATTGCAAATATATTTGTGCATGCATACAAGTTTTATAGAGAATGTAAAAACGATGGATTTTCTAGATTTTAGAACTTTCATATTAATATCAATAAATTGGAATTAAATTAATTTATTGGTGCATTGGTATAAAATATACGAAATTAGCAATAAATATATTATGTACACTCACAGCATACTCATTTCATCATAATGAAGAACGCCATATTGGTGTATGTATATGACATGCACACCATATATGCGTCCTTACTCTTATGGCGTCACACTGATAATTTGAATTAATTTTCAAATTTTTTCCGCATAGTCGTAAAAGAGACTTCTGGATCAATGCGATGAAATGATGGGCATTATAAAAAATTATCCACTTAGAGCATACTATTATATATCTGAGTTTAATATTATATACACTTTACTCCATCGCCTTCCACTTACCCTGGCTATTCCAGTTAACTGCGAATTTTCCAACATCAACGACCGATCGCCGATCCAAATTCACTTTCACAATTCTATTCATCGTCTCCACATCTGACAGTGTCCACAAATTCTCGTTTGACATTATATTAGAAAAAAAAAATTTCAGTATACTCTTGAGACACTTGTTGAAAGAAACTTGGATTTGTGACACGATATTATTTAACACCTTCCAGTCATACAATAGTACCGATAAACAATTAGTTTTAAAAATGCTCAACTTTAGACTTTTTTAAACATTTGTCTTATATACATATTTTAAGAATTTTAGAAATAATACTTTCGACTACAACGATGGTATGTCACGTTTGTTGACGGTACAAATAAACTAATAATATAGAAACTGTAGAGTTACTCAAGTAAATATGATTTATAATATAGAATAACTTTCGCAATATTTGAATTTGAGAAAATGTTTTGTCCCTAAAGTATTGCAGAAACTTTTCACAGAAAATTATAGCATGTAATACTTTCCACACTGAAATTATTGCTGCAGTAGCATATAATTATTTTATAGCATCGACGTATCTATGTGAAATTGAAATATTTTTCCAATAACTGCAAAATCATAGTAAATTATGTATTGATAACTAAATTTATATTTCAAACTTTAAAACTTTAAAACAATAATTTATAGCATCGTCCCACCGATGAACATATCGCATCAGCTTACTTTAATGTTTGTTCCATCTGTACAGTAGAAATAAGAATAATATATGAATAATTTATGTCTATTTTGAATAAAGTTTATAAATGTTATATTGGGTGTCCACTACATATCGTTTGAAACACTATATACTCTGAATTAAAGATTTAAACACTCTGTATGCAATAACTTCAGGTGTCTAATAAATCGATCAATTGATAAGAAATTCATATAGACATTGTAATGGCAGAAAATGTAGATATTGTACCCATAAAGTTTATTAAATACTTGAAAATAAGAAAAATACATCAACAGGCATTACAAACTGAGAGGTATGTTTGGTTTAATTCTATTGACTTTATTAAAGGGGAGTTATGACCGAAAAAGACGACTACAATAGTAACTGATGCCTCTGAGATGACAGAAGTAAAATCTTTGGAAGAGAATAGCGAAAGATGGTTAAATCTAATTCTATTCAACTGAATAGATGTTATGGCTATTATCATTATATTAGTATCAGATCAAAGAATTTATTTTAATATGATAATATACAGGATCACGAAAAAAAAGATAAATTCATGTAATTAGGTATGATCATCACAAAATGTGATGTAATTTAATACTGGTAAAAATAAAAATACTAGAAGAATATTCTTTAATGGAGTTAAAAAAAATTTGAGAGTAGGATTTATAGAAAAATAATAACAAAATATTATGAGACTCTAGAAGAAGAATGTAAAAGATCAATGAGATCCAACCCAACAACATCAATGTACGACAAGTCGGGTTTGGATGACAATATCACAGGGATTTCGTGCGATACATGCTATCAGACTTTATGTTGGTCAAATTCAAATGTAAGAGAATGTTAAGGATCGCTATCTAGAGCTCGTATTAATGGAAATCAAAGCAATCAGTATTCTTATATAAACAAACGCGTTTAAACTCAGTAACTATACACAGAGTGCCAGGTATTCACGGAATTCCACATCAATTTTGCACTCGAGTCATTTTGTGGTATAGTCCTCTTCAAAAACGACAATACTGGAAAATTAAAAATGGACAGAACTACAAGAATTAAATTGTTGGACACAAATATGCGGATTAGTTCCTACATATATATATATATATACAT
>JANSTX010055213.1:0-10356 GCA_027564355.1 Penthetria funebris
ATTTATTCCCTACATACCCTATGGTTGCGCAAATCCTCTGCTCTGAATCGTCAAATTATTTCCGTATCGACCGAATAAATTCCATGAAAATTTTAGTGGATGGAAAAAATGGGGTAATGTTTATAGTTTAAATGCATATACATATTTGAACTCTAACATAAAGATACATAAGAAACAGCTTCACAACTTATCATTGATGTTCTGATGGCTACAGGTAGATAAATTGCAGCATAATAAAGTGCTACAAATGAATGTAGAATGGAGTAGCCGACTAACATCTTGAGGTAGATCAACTTATATGTATCTTGTCGTGACACAACCAAAAATAAGATCACATTATATAGGATTAGTAAACCAAATCCGACATTTGCACACAGATTGTGTATTTATTATGAAGTGGTCTTATGAGATGATCCCCGAGAAACATTTTTTTTTTGTACAGTGGCAGATTAAGTGATGCTAATTTGCCGCTTCGAAGACCACATGTAATATCAAATGTCAATTGAAAAACTACATTAATTTCCAATATATTAATAAACATGTTTTAATTAATTGCCATTATATATAAAGCATATATAAGGCCTCTAATGAAGCACGACTCTCACATATGGGCTGGGGCTCCGGCGACCACCCTTGGTTTTCTCGACATTTCGACTTATAGGTGATGAACAAATCACTGGTCACATAGATTATTTTTGGCATAGGCGCAATGTGAGGGCGCTCTCACTTTTCTATAGATATTACCATGGCAATTGTTCTGCTGAAATTGCTAGCATTATGCCCAATATTCGGGTATTTATACATGACTAGCTCGGCTGTCACACTCGCATTCTGTTGAATTTGCGTTTGGTCGCACGATTCTCTGGGGATGTGTTTCCTGAATTTTACGGCCTCCAGACTTTTAAATCAAATGTTCACAAATTCCTACGTTCATATCCTCCTCATCCATCGTTTTGAGCAAATAAAAAGTTATTTTGTGTTATGAACATTAAAGGGTATCCATTCCCTAAAGAATAACTTTAGTATAAAAAAAAAAATAATTGGCTAAAGATTTAAATAATTCTGCAGATTGATGTATTAATTAAATAGTGAGATAGAAGTTCATAAACAAGATATTTTTGGTGACGATCAATTGAAAATTGACACAATTAGTGTCATTTGATCATTAATACTGTTTATCTTCGTTATTCAACCTATGGTTTCCTATTCGCAGGATCACAGGAAATACGAGAAAACTATATGATCGTGAGACTGAATATACACACACCATTATACTGATTAATTCAGATACATAACAGATCATCTAAATGTTAGGTAACTAGTACAGTTTTTTGGTTGACATTTGATAATTTATTAGTGTTAAAAACTGTAAATTATGTAAATTATTTGATGATGATGATGATCATTATCAACATCTCGACCTTCACGCTGCATATGGCGTTAACAAAAAATCGCCATAGTTTATGTGTATAGTTGATCCAATTCCACTCAACAAATCAAAAGTTTGCCAAGACTTTTGTATAATATGATGATGATCTTGATAATACTTCCATATAATTCAATTCCTAACGAAACTACATTATTTAAAACCATTTAAGTTCATTACAGATTATATAGATCACAGTATACATCAATTTTTTTTGAAATCAATGTATAAAATATTCGCTATCTGGATTTATAGATGACAACCACCATAATCTAGTTGTTCGCGACTTTAAAAATATTGTCTAATAATCTAAATTGGAATTAGTAAGCAGTGGTCGCTAAAACAGATATCATTTTCGACTCAACATTAAGATTATAACTTAATGTACCAGTTTGTAACAGATTTACTATGACCATCTTGGTTTACCATTAACGTATTTATTATAATTTGGACAAATGAACAAGGGTAGTAATATATGTGTGTGTATACGACAATATGTAATTTTGTTTATAAATTCATATATTATTTGCTTTGTACCGAATTTGTAGAGTAACTATACAAGTGTAATATAATTTCATAAACAAAATAGCATAAATTTAATTTAAATGTTGTATGTACGTATGTACTCGGTTGAGTCTAGCATTCAGAATATATTAGATAATTAAGTAAATCAAGTAAATCATAGATTTGACAAACAGTACGTCCCTTTACATATTATTTTACTCATATATACGAGGGTAGTTACATTAAATTCAGAAATAGGTTTAAGAGGGTATAGAGTGTTATAACATGACTTGTATATATTTATATATATATGGACATGTAACATGTACATTGGCCATCAGGTATTTCTTCAAAGCATTGCAATTCAAATGATCACGGTTAATTAAAGTGTGCTAAAAAGACCGCCAATATGTATGTGATTCCAAAGGTAAATCGACTCTTGTTCAATATACTTGAGAAGCAAAAAATCGGTCAGAAATGAAAACTGAATTTTCTTCAAAATGCACCTAATCGATACATAATTTCACGGAATATTAAATTGATGAACTACACTCAAAGTGGCCTGATCAATTAAGTCAGTTTTTTTTTATTAAAATTATTAATAATTCAATGGAAAATTTATTGCATTAAATATCCGGTCGCGAATGCAGGATCATTCTCATAAGACAGTTAGTCGGATTATATACAACTGCAGAAGTCACCTGATAATTAGCAAAATTTTTATTCATAGCAGCAGTACAATATGTTGAATTTTGGTTTCGAACTAATAGTTCTCATCAGTGCATTCAAATCTTGTTGAGATCGTTGACATAACAAATTATTTGATATTGATAGAAAGACATACTGTAGGATTCTTCTTATCAAATATATTTGAATTTGTTCAAGGCTTCTAAAACTGTATTTGGGATATATTAATAATGATGAACCCAATTAATGATGGATATAAAGATAATAGAGATTTATATATTAATTTAGGTATGTTTGAGTTGATTCAAAATCAATTAAAGCAGCATCATTACAGTGATCGTTTCAAGAAATATTATTTTTTTGGTAGATCATATCTTCTAATATCATTGACCGAATGCTTAAGTCTATGAGTCCAATAAATCGATTTTATACGCCTTAAAAGTCTTGGCAATCTCCATAAATCTTCATTTGATATTTAATTATACCTACTCATGAAAACTTGAAATTGTGACATGGTAATATTTGTCATTTTTCAAGTCTCATAATCATGCAATAGCGCCGATATTCAATTTGCCACTCCTTTTGAAGTAATGATCTGATAACTTTTAATACCGATTTGTGTATTATCAATGTTCGTCTTTAGGTTACATTGTGAATTATAACTCATTTATCGCTTTGAAATTTCAGCCACATATCTATTTCCACTTATGCTCACAGATATCAGACTCCGATAAAGTCAAAATCTTCAAGCTGATTGGTTAATTACACCTGGTTGACATATTTTCATATTTAATGGTGTTTATATATTAATAATGATGAACCCAATTAATGATGGATATAAAGATAATAGAGATTTATATATTAATTTAGGTATGTTTGAGTTGATTCAAAATCAATTAAAGCAGCATCATTACAGTGATCGTTTCAAGAAATATTATTTTTTTGGTAGATCATATCTTCTAATATCATTGACCGAATGCTTAAGTCTATGAGTCCAATAAATCGATTTTATACGCCTTAAAAGTCTTGGCAATCTCCATAAATCTTCATTTGATATTTAATTATACCTACTCATGAAAACTTGAAATTGTGACATGGTAATATTTGTCATTTTTCAAGTCTCATAATCATGCAATAGCGCCGATATTCAATTTGCCACTCCTTTTGAAGTAATGATCTGATAACTTTTAATACCGATTTGTGTATTATCAATGTTCGTCTTTAGGTTACATTGTGAATTATAACTCATTTATCGCTTTGAAATTTCAGCCACATATCTATTTCCACTTATGCTCACAGATATCAGACTCCGATAAAGTCAAAATCTTCAAGCTGATTGGTTAATTACACCTGGTTGACATATTTTCATATTTAATGGTGTTTTCCATTCGATCTGTTAATCGACTATATGAGATTGTGTTTATATGATTTGAATTTGATCTAATAGGTCTGAAATCGTCCTGATATATTTCAAATACTATTGTAAGAAAAAAATTCATAGGCTACTTGTCACACATATACTTCTTGGCTACTATGAGATATGAGACAAATTTTGAAATTTATGGATTTTATTCAGTAGTTTTAATGCCTTATCAATAATCTGTTGTTGCCATTAGCACAATATATTTTACATCTGGTTATTTAACCGTATACGAACCTTGATGTTCTATTTCCACTTATTAAGCGAATATACTATTCGAATATCTTCATGGTTGTAATGTACACTATCACAACATATTGAGATGATATTTGACTTTTTGACACTTATATTATAAATTATTAAGGTTAATAGTTACAGGATATATTTCTAAAACATTATCCTTAATATACTGAATATGCTTAATAACAAGAATACATAAAATATAATTTTGGTGCCTATTGGTCAAGTAATTACCAATTAAAAATCGATGCTTATGTTTATAATGAGTTTAGATAATGTTTTCAATCCTGATAACAATAATGTTCAGGACATTATTACTGACAATTTAATAGTTACATGTTGTTTTTAATAGATGGGTGCAATAATGCATTTTAATATTACAATATGCAATGTCAGTTCACTGTATAATCATATGTACTGCTATGTTTTGCACTATTTAATTTAAATTTATATAAACAAACATGTAATTATAGTTGTACTTACCACTTACAGTTTCCAAATTTACATGGAAATTCAGCAATTATTATATTAAATATATTATAATAAATATATGATGCCAGTGGTTTCTGGGGTTTCTATAAAATTATTAAAACCAAATGTTTCTGTTTTATTTTTAAAGGCATTTTATAACAAATTTTGTTTCACTTTAATTAATTGAACAGATAAAAATATTTGTTACATAAAAAGTTGTATACTAAAAATCATAAACTTTATTCGAAATTAGCATATTGTAAAACATAATAAGTGGTTTGAAATAATACATTTTTTTGGAATTAAATCAAATATTGTTTGTGTAAACGCCATATAGTTGTTTATTATAACAGTTGATATAATTTTTTTGTCTGTTTGAATAACATTTTCATATGTATCTGCATCATCTTTGTGTTTTGGTTGTTACAATACGGTACTGTAACAATTCATTCGATATAACTTATTAGCATGATAAAACGTCAAAATAATTTTTAGCAAAATATTCATAGATAAAATATAAATGTAAATTAATCTTCTTAAATTTTATTTCGTGTAAACGTCAAAAAATTTGATAGTATAACAGTTAATCATATTTTTTGTCTCCATTTATTAGAATCTGATCGACATCACCAAATATATCTGCATTATCTTAAATTGTTTTAGACTGTCTTATTTGGTGATTGAAATACGATAACGTAAGAGTTATTTCGATGTATAATCTGTTATACTAGATGCAAAATAAACCTGTTGAGCAATTTTTTCTATTTAAATTTGTTTGTTCGTTTATATTCTATGATCACATATCATACACTTAGGTTGAAGGTCGAAATGATTAAAATAAAATGCTATCAAATACTTCAGTTTATATCATTTCCAGATCAGACATATTATATACTGGGAACATTTTTGCAGAACTATGTACATGACTCATTTAAATCCAGAACACTGAGAATGTTGAAATTAATGATCGAAAAAACTTTCGGAAACTGACAACACATGTAAAATTAATGAGTTTTTGTTTTCTGATGAAATTGCTTTTATTCAAATTCACTGAATATTTTACATAAATATGCTAATGATTGCCGCAACTATGTTTGAAAATTATATTTTGGAATTATGCCACATATTTCATCTGCTCTACGGTCGGCGGTTATAATAGCTGCAATAAATTGATTTTATTAATAAATTTAAGAATTTTTTTTAACAATATTAACTCAGAACATGTGAAAAAAAAATTAAAAGTTGAGCACCAATAATATGGCACGCAAACTGTTTGGTGCCGACTGGTTAAATAATTTCACATCAATAAACTATAAATTCGTGAGAGCTCAGGTTTCATAAAGCTCTTATTGGACGTGTTAACGTGTATCCGAAAATCCAAAAACATTCAATTTTCGTATATTCCAATTGATCTATCCCATCTTAGCATTCTAGTACTAGTGTGGCTGTAAATCCGTGTGAGGTAAGTGCTAAAAGTGAATTTTGTGATTAATAATGTAGTGACAGATCGTTATAAAAAATATATGTACATGGACGTATAGATACAGATATCATAACTTGAGACTATATTGATTGGTGAGATGATTTTTCACCCATTCGACAAACTTTGATAGAACTCTTGTTGTTTCAATTAATGTAGGACAGAAATTGTTCTATATTGCAATTTTCGGTGAATTTGCCTAGAGCTAAAGATTGGTGTTAGTCGATAATCCATTCCTTATTCCATAGTCTGGAATGGATTACCGATTAAGAACTGAGGAGTGTTAACTGTAATCATTTGATTGTATAGATATAATTCATATTGAAAATTATGATGACATTATTTCTGATACATTGTTTCTATCTTTAATTAATTCTGTTGTTAAGGATTACTTTAATGGTGGATGGAAAATCTAATTCGACGCTTAATGCAAATTTTTTTATTTATTTTTTTTGTTTTGTTCAAATATTTACCAAGTAATAAAGTGAGAACAATATTATTAAGGCAACAGACAAATATTATTCACTTTAATACCTTTTTCCTAAACCTTCGTATACTCTCAGTCTATATATATACGAGTATATTGGATGGCATATGAATGTCTATATCGAATTCAATGATCAAATCCAATGTACATACGATAATTGTCTTATTTCTAACCCACACTTTGTTTGCAATTTTATCGTTATTCAATATAATAAAATATTGGCATCGACACATATAGGTGAAATATATTGCCAATAACTTTACAAAGTATCAGGTATATATATATTGGAAGATAATATTTCTTAGGATACATACGATACACAGACGAAACGTTTATAAGGGAACATATTGATTGTCAGTAATAAACATATTTAATTAAAGCTATTGACTTAATTTTAATTTATATTTCATCTGAACTTCATGATTAGTTACAGAAATTTTCGATAATACACTTTAAGATGCACGATATAATTATTGACGACCGTGCGGTAATTCGATCACAAAATGGCAAGTTCTTTCGTGTGATCGGGCAGCGGGTTAGCAGATATATGTATTGTTAGTCGAAATGATGGAAACATATCTCACAAATAAGCTAGCTATAGCTGGGAATTAATGTATCCACTCAATTATTCTATTGTCGAATCAAAGCAAAAATAAAAAAAAGAAAGAAAAGAAATGGTTCCATGACGAGAGAAACAAAAAATTTCTTCTCGATTTTAACTCTTTGCTTTAATCAGATCATTTTAGAGATTTACCAGAAAGCTTCAATAGGACAAGAAATTAATTCTTGATGCATCTTTGAACAGATAAATCTAATTCATGGTGCGATGTCAAATCCATGTCATTTTACTAAAAGATAATAAAATACTCAGAATACGATTAAACTTAAGGGGAATATGGACAATAGGTTCAATATTCAAATCATAATTAACCAGCTCGGATACATTCAAAGTATAGATTAATAACTGATAATAATCCAATAATTCTTATGATAATACTTAATGATAATCTATTGATCGCTGACAAATTTAAATATTTGGGAACATCTACTATAAAAAATGATACCATCGGTGATGATATTTAACATCAGATAAATTGTGGTTGATAAAGTATTTTATGTGACCAAAAAAATGTAGAAAATATTACATCGAGTGTGAAAGTATACGAAAAATTAGTAGAATATTAAAAGGATCGTATAAACTACAATTTTGCTAAAGTACCAGGCATATAGTAATACTATGTGATGTAGGCCGAATTTAAATATGATAAATATTAAAATAACTTCATAGCACTGATCAGGATCAAATCAATTTATTGCCGTTTTTCATATAGTTGGATAATGATTTAAATTTCTTACTTCATTAGTTCATAACACTGTAATGATTACTATATGCCGTATACGGTGTACACGTTAAGATGATATTGAGATGTCTATAATACATATGGTACAATCTACATTTTGAGGAGTCACTGATTGATGATCTGCAATTTAATCATCTAATCTTGTTCATTTTTACTTATTTTACAATTCTTCAATAACTCCATATTTGAAACGGTCTCAAACACTATACATTCAATACCTGATTGGTTTACAGGTGCATAATAAAGACCTCCTTCTATATGTTTGTTAACCTTGGTAACATTTTTTTCTCTTATTTATATAAAATTTACAATAAAATTGTTATGGTAACCATTCTATACCAAACATTTTAATGGGGATATAATCAGTAGCCTATACCTTGTTTGTCACTATTACTAGTTAAAATTTAAAAGATAATGGCAGGTTTAATTATGAATACCTACAATAAATTGGGAGGTTCACAAAATTAGAAAACGATCATTTCTAAAATTACATAATTGATCATAAATATTTTAAGTATTAGATTTTAAAGCACAGAGTAAATTAAGTAATTAATCGACATTATTGTACATATATGCAGGCATGTATAAGAGCAAATTGCATTTACATAATGTAAATGCAATTATACTTAATTGTTTTCTTTTACGGACATATTAAAATCAATTTGGTTTATTAGCTGATGAGCACTCGAGTTGGCAATTTGTAACATTCAAAATTTTCACAACTTACATCAAATTGGCGTACCAAACTTCTTTCAACTTTTAACATTAATCAACTTGCAAGCCGCGTATTTTAAAATTCGTTTTCACCCCTATGTTTGTCGATCGAAGTTTTCTATAGCAGATAAATGTTATATTGCGAAAGATGCGGGTAATAAGTCGAATGTTTACACCCTATCTGATGCCAGCGATTTTATTGTTAATTTTTATTATAATTCAGTCTGAGTTGACTAGGATATAAATAGTGAATATATCCTCTAAATTTAGGTACTAATACCTTCTTTGATGCACTTAGTGTATGTACATCTCAAAGATCAACGAATTATTGAAATTTTCAGTCGGACTACATGTTTCACAATATTATATTGGAAACTAATGTAGTTTCTCGGTTTACATTTCGTGTTACATGTCGCCCTGTGCATAATTGTGACGTGCAGCATAAGATGATTATGACGAAATTGTCTTTCCATATTTGCCATTAGTTTTACACATAATGAGCATAATAATCACAAGATCTTGACCAGAAGTTTAATTTACTTTGTTTTATTCTAACTAAATATAATTATTAATAATTATAATTATTTAATAGAATAAATGCCATTCGTCTATTTTTAAGGATTCAAAAGATATATAAATTATAGATTTTCTCATATATTTCAGATATAAAAGCTATACAATTTTAATGATCATCATATTATTCCTTAAATTATAAAAAATATAAATATCACAATACCAAAATTCTTGATCGCAGTGCCCATTTATCAACTCAGTACTGTTGGAAATTAACCTTATTCTGAAAACCAGACGGAACAAAGAAATGTAATAAAAGTATGTGGAGTAGTAAAGAGTACGAATACAAATTATACGGTTTTAGGAACACTGTAAATAATATAATTGTTGTCAAAATAATCAGAATGAAAAGCATGATGTACAAGTGTTTAAAATATTTATCAATCTATGTATGACGTTTATATATTGATTATATAGTAAACTGCCATTGTATTACAATTTTAAATGTCAGTTGAGCATATATCATGTCGACTTTGACAATTGAAAAACTGCAATATCATTAAATAAAATGGTAATTCACAATAGGTAAATTTATGTACTTCAATAGAATTTGAACGTCAAAATAACCGAACAAACATAATTTTGTTTTGATGAAGAAAAGTTATGTTCAAGGACAAAACATTCTAGTACAATAATTGTGGCTACATTTTTGAAAATATACAGTAGACAAGTATGTATGGAATATTCAAAATCGGTATGTACATGTGAATTATTAACATTTTGAATATGTGATAAATATCGAACCAATATCCTTTTCATCGGCGATGACAAGGATTTGACAGTATAAATTATATACTATATCAATGTCTTTATTCTGAACTGAAATGGCTGATGTATATTTGGTAAATTTTTTGTTACATCACAGTTCTGCTGATACTTGTTTGTTATTATTAAATTTAATGTATACATATGTAACTGTTATATAGCTATTTCAGTTGGTGTTTATCCCAGGATCCAATTCAAATATTCTCCATTTACCATAAATGTTATAGG